>WBNM01014552.1:57059-94323 GCA_013399055.1 Ramphastos sulfuratus | reverse complement strand
TGCGACCATCCAGCCAATTCCTTATCCAGCAAGTAGTCCACCCATCAAGTCCGTGTTTTTCCAGCTTGGTGACCAGGATGTCATGTGGGACAGAGTCAAATGCCTTACTCAGGTCCAGGTAGATGACATCAATTGCCCTTCCCTTGTCCACTGTCGCTGTGACTTCATCATAAAAAGCCACTACATTTGTCAGGCAAGATCTGCCCTTGGTGAAGCCATGCTGGTTACCACCATTCACCTCTGCTTTGTTTTCCATTTGCCTTAGCAGAGTTTTCAGCAGGATCTGCTCCATGATCTTGCCAGGCACAGAGGTGAGACTGACTGGTCTGTAGTTCCCAGGGTCATCCTTTTTTCCCTTCTTGAAGATGGGTGTTATGTTTGCCCTTCTCCAGTCAGCAGGAGCTTCACCAGTCTGCCATGACCTTTCAAATATGATGGACAGTGGTTTGGTAACTGGTAAGGGGAGAAGAATTTATACGATCCACACAGTTATTAAAGTTATTCACACAAGATTCAAGATGTCAGATGTTGTAAAAGCCAGGTTGTCCTTCATTCCACAGAGGTTATTCTTCCTTGAATTAAATACTATGCTGGTTTTGGCCTAGATGGAGTTAATTTTCTTCACAGTAGATGGCATGGATTAAACAGTGTTGATGACTTAGGGAGGTTTTAGTTACTGCTGAGCAGCCTTTTCTGCTCCTCACACCACATCACCAGCAAGTGGGCTGGAGGTGCACAAGGAGTTGGGAGAGGGCACATCTGGGACAGATGACCCTAAATAACCCAAAGGATATTCTATACCATACTACATCATGCACAACAATAAAAAATGGAGGATAAAGGAAGTGGGGGACACATTTGGAGTTAGGGGATTTGTCTTTCCAGGTCACTGTCACATGTGGTAGAGCTTTGCTTTCCTGGAGAGACCTGGACATCTGCCTGCTGATGGAAGTGTCTATCTCAACCCATGAGCTTTCTCATTTTTCCAGTTGTCTCCCCCATCTCACCGCATCAAGCAGCTATATGAGACCTAGCTGTCAGCTAGGATTCAACCATGACAAATACCCAGCTTTCTTTGGATGTCACCACAAAGAAGAGGTCTCTGGCATGTAGCAGCAGATTTCATGTTACATTTGCTGCCCAAGGTCAAAGACTTCAACCAGGAGGAGAAAAGGAAGGTTTCCTGCTATATCATGGGCTATAGATGTTCCCTAAACAAACTGCTTCCTGCAAGGACGGGTTTATAGGAGGGTGACTAAAGATGCTCAAGGATAGAGAATGACAGGGCCATGAAGATTATTAGAGGAGTGAAGCACCTCACCTTTGAGGACTGGCTGAAAGAGTTAGGACTGTTCATCCTGGAGAAAAGAAGGCTCTGGGGAGACCTTAGAGCTGTATTGTGATACCTGAAGAGGACGTACAAGAAAACTGGGAAGAGGCTGCTTAGAAGGGCAAGTGATAGGACAAGGGACAATGGTTTTAAACTAGAGCAAGGTAGATTTAGGTTGGACATTATGGGGAAGTTCTTTACAATGATACTGGTGAAATACTGGAAAAAGTTGTCCCTATCCCAGGAGACATTCAAGGCCAAACCTGATGGGGCTTTGAGCAACTCAATCTAGTTGGAGAGGTCCCTGCTCACTGCAGGGGGGCTGAACAAGATGACTGTCAAGGATCTTTTCAAACCCAGTTTGTCTGTGAGTCTGTGACAGTTTGGGTAGCAGGAATTAGAACTGAAAATCACTTCCCAAGGGAAACAAGCTCCACATTACGTGTTCAAAGGGAAAACCCCAAACATATCCAAGACTGCCACATGATTTCTGGTGACATAACTGGTTACATAAGCAATAAGTTAATATAACAATGTGTTGTGTAAACAATCTTACCTAATATCATCTTGCATGGAAGGTCCGTCCATTCTTAGTGATAATACAGCCTAGACAAACCTTGAAGGGGAAAAACAACATTGTTGTTACTTCCACATTATAACTCGGCCCAAGAAGTAAAGGTTTGCTTCATAAGTGGCTCTTGGTTTGAGGGTGTCCAGTATGTATCTACTCAAGCTTCATTACTGCTGTGTTCTGGGTCACATTCTGATAGTGGCTTTCTGGGATGCATTAAGAAGAATGTGACCAGCAGGTGGAGGAAGGTTCTCCTCCCCCTCTACTCTGATTTGGTGACACCTGATCTGGAATACTGCATCCAGTTCCAGGCTCCCCAGTTCAAAAAGGACAAAGAACTACAGGAAAGAGTCCAGCAGAGAGTAACTAAGATGATGAAGGGACTGGAACAGCAGAAGATTGTGCTGCCATTCAGTGAGACTTGGACAGGCTGGAGGGTTGGTCAGGGAGAAATGTGGTGAAATTCAACAAGGGCAAGTGGAGAGTCTTGCACCTGGGAAAGAACAACCCCAAGTATCAGTAAAGTTTGGGGACTGATCTGTTGGAAGGCTNTTCACTCGGAGGGTGACAGAACACTGGAAAAGCCTGCCCAGGGAACTTGTGGAGTCTCCCTGTCTGGAGATATTCAAAACCCGCCTGGACACATTCCTGTGTGATCTGGTACAGGTGATCCTGCTCTGGCAGGGGGGGTTGGACTGGATGATCTTTCAAGGTCCCTTCCAGCCCCTGACATTCTATGATTCTGTGATTCTGTGAACCTTATGAACCAACCTGTTCAGCCTGGAGGAGACTGAGGGGAGATCTCATTAGTGCTTATATATATATCTCAAGGGCGAGGGTCACGAGGATGGAGCCAGATTCTTCTGAGTGGAGTCTGATGACAGGTCAGGGGACAAATGGATACAAATTAAAACACAGAAGGTTCCACTTAAACATAAGGAATAAACTCTTCACTTTGATGGTGGCAATGCACTGGAACAGGCTGCCCAGAGAGGTTGTGGAGTCTTCATCTCTGGAGGCATTCAAAACCCAGTTGCACACCTTCCTATGTGATTTACTCTAGATAATTCCACTGCAGCGGAAGGCTTAAACTAAATGATCTTCAGAGGTCCCTTCCAAGCCCTACCATCCTGTGACTTCTGAGTAACAACTGTGGGAGACATTCCCCTCAGAAGTAATTTCTACATGAAATGTGCCACTTCTGTACCCTTGTTTGAACTCTTCCCATGAAGGAGTGGATGTCATAGTCTACATGTATAATGCTGCTGGAAGGCAGGCAGGCAGAGCAAGAGCCCTGTGCTTGAGATGAAGGAAATCATGGATAGCTGAAGCATGGGGAGTGATGTGAGATGCTAAGGAAGCTGTAGCTTTTTTACTTATTAGTACTGCTGGATGTGGGACAAACATCTTGTTTGCCTTGTGCTAAGGGAGAGGTACACCAATCCATCTCCTTTCCCTTCTCATATCTGACTCTGGCCCTCATAAGGATCTCTAACCCCTCTGTTCATAACACATGAAATTGCTTTGTGCTTTCACGTATCCCTTCCCCAAAACAAAGGAATAGGAGACACAACCCATGGAAAGGAGATGAGGTGCAGGTATCCCCTCATTGTCCTTCTGCTCTTCTGTCAGGTAGAGAGGCTGTAAGTGAGTATAGTCACTGCAGGGAGGATCTGGCTGCCTCATCTTTTTGCCACCAGAAATGTCACAAGTTTTCTGACTTTATCAGTCTTCTTACCTCAAGTGTTAGTGATAGCATCATGCCCTTTAGAAGTATCCAATTCCTAATCTGGTCTGCCTGCAATTCCCCCTCTGCTGTAGAGAAAGCAGTCATTCTGCTGCCTGTGGTACAGGCTCACTCAAGAACAATTCCTCCAGAAGCTGCGGACATCACATAACCTAAGGCATTGGTAAGGGAAACGGGGCTGTAACTCCAAAAAGGTTTTCAAGATTGCAGTGTCCCTTGGCCAGAGGTAGTCAGGACATCAGAAATGCAGAATGCCCTGGCAATGCAGAGCGTGCTGCCATCACTATCTGGGGTCATTGCCATCAGCACAAACCAGAGACAAGAGTATCTACTTGAAGCCATGCTGAGCACTGCCTACACAGATGCAAAGGGATGGCTGAAAACAGGTGCAGGTCTTCAGCGGAGCACCCTTCACCTTTCATTTTAGAACCCTGGTGACATTTCCCACTTAAAAGAGAGGCTATATTACCAAAATTAAGGTACTGCTAAGACAGGAACAGGCTGAATAAAGGCATTATATTTAAATACCGACACCACCTCAGGCTGCTTGGTTTATGAGATCCATCAAGAGATTGGGTGGCTTCATGCTACAGGAGGCCCAAGGAACATGCACAGAGATGAAGGTACACTCCAATATCCAAGTTCCAAAATGTCTCTGAATTCCCTGAAAAGGAATGGCTGGCATAAATGGCTGATTCCATATAACAGGAAGCCCTGGCAGAGACAAAACTGGAAGATCGATGTTACCAGTTAATACTAGTGATGCCTAAATTCATGATACTCATCCAGACTCTGAAGCCCATTGAAGTATTTGTTTTGACCTCTCAGTGTTTTGAAGTCTGTTGTTTAAATTCCTGGGCGTCCTCAACAGAGCAAAACGACATTTCTTGTCTTCTGGCTGTAAAGATAAAATAAACAGAGGTGTGTTCATAGCTCCTTCAGGGAGACAGAGGAAGGGATGGTCTGGGTGGGGAAGTTGCAATACAAATCAGGAGCACATAAAATACTTACTTCACCTTTGCAAGTACATTTCAGTCCTGGCAACTCTACACCACCATCCTTACTCATTTTTGTCAGTATGTTCCAGTATGGCCTATCTACATAGTCTGCTGGGCACTAAGTCATAGAACTGCAGAATGCATCAGGTTGGAAGGGACACTCAAAAACATCTTGTCCAAACACCCTGCAGCGAGCAGGGACATCTTTAACTAGATAGGTTTTTCAGGACCCCACCTTTCTGAGCAACATGTTCCAGTATTTCATTACCTTCATTATGAAGAACTTCCTCCTAATGTCCAACCTAAATCCACCCTGCCGTCGTGGGTTTAAAGAGCCGACAGAGTGAAGCTCTCAAACGAATTGGAGAAAAAACCAGAATTATATTTGGAGAGAGTGTTAGAGATAGAAATTACAAAGCAGATACAGAATCCATAAGCAAATCCCCTGAATTTTTCCCCAACCCAAAACTAAATCTATCATCCCCAGTGCTCCAATCCTCCCCCCGCCCATGCCTCCGCCATCCAAGAGGCCTAAGCACAGCCTCTGGAGGCCTCAACCAGGCCTATCCTTACATGTTTTGCCCCGATAATGCAGCTCCTGCCTGACGCAAGACTGGAGAGGGAGGAAAAGAGAACAAGCTGGCCTTGCCGTGAGCTTATGAAGACATAGCAGAATTGTGGGATTGAATAACAAAATCTTCAAGTCCCTAGAAGACTATTTTAACCCTACAGTTCCCAACCTGGGACACCTGCTCTAGTTTAAAAGTTCTCTCCTCCAAGCGCTGTCTGCTTTAGCTTCTCATTTTCCCACTGTCCAGGCTTCATTTTCTGTTTTGATAATTGCTAAAAGTTTTCCTGCTCCTGCACTTGCCAGCTCACACCTTCCCTGTTTTGTCCTGATCTACCACTTTCACCTACAACATCGTAAATACTTTGAACACTCACATTCCTTTTCTTTAAATCTCAAGTGCCTACAGACACAGAAAAGTGTTGTGGTTTTTTTTTTTTTTTAAATTGAAGGCCTCCATTCACAACAGTGGCCAGTCCTGTCTAGCTCATGGAGCAGTTAGGGCTTTGTTAACTCACACAGACATAAAATTAAGCTTACATTTATTAAAGTACCCTATTTGGAAACCCTTCATTATTATTTCCTAATACAAGAAGGATAAAGGTCTGTTGGAGTGGGTCTACAGGAGGGCCACAAAGATGATCAGAGGGCTGAAACAGTTTCTGCATGGGGGACAGGCTGTGAGAGTTGGAGCTGTTCAGGCTGGAGAAGAGAAGGCTCAAGGGAGACTTTATAGCAGCCTTCCGGTACCTAAAGGAGGCCTACAAGAATGCTGGGGAGGGACTTGTTACAAGGACTTGTAGTGATGGGATGAGGGAGAATGGACTGAAGTTGGGAGATGGTAGATGTAGATTGGATATTAGGAAGAAATTCTTTACAGTGAGGGTGGTGAGACCCTGGAACACTTTGCCTAGAGGGCTCTGGATGCCCTCTCCATAGAGGTGTTCAAGGCCAGGTTGGATGAGGTCTTGAGCAACCTGGCCTAGGGAAGGGTGTCCCAGCCCATGGTGAGGAGGTTCCAACTAGGTGATTTTTAAGGTCCCTCCCAACCCAAACCATTCTATGATTTGCCCAATCACCATATGAATTATGAAGCCCAAGTTCAAATACTGTAACTTACAGTTAATATACTTCAAAACCTCTCTCTTACATGTATACGTGTACCCCTGTGCCAACGCTTGTATCTGCCACCATGACCTGGGTTTTGTTCGATGGCCTTTCCACTCCTGTGGAAATTGTTGTCTTCTGGGTCTCATGCTTGGTATATTAAAAATTCCAGGGAAAATAGAAGGGAAAAAAAAAAAAAGAAGAAAAAAATCAGGACAGTGAAATTAGCTCTATCTTTTTACGAGCAGATGATTTATTCTGCTGGGAAGGCAATGCTCTGAGTTGGCCATTATGGTCGCCTAGATGGTTTGTGCTGCTTTGCTGTCTCACCAGCCCCCAGCTGAGGGCATGCTGCATGTATTAGATCTCATCTTCAGCTTTTGTGCTTGCAGTGGGTAAATGACCACGTTTTTGGTCCCAGTGCCAGTTCTGTTCTCCCTTACACAACAAGGGTTTATCTGATCAAAGCCTGTACCTTTGTGCTTGAGGACAGGTTAGGTGAGGACTGGATGCTGTTCTGAATGCTGCATAGCATAGTGCCTTGTGCAGCCAGCAGCCTTCAAGCCACAGTGAGGGACTGCCAACATGGCAAGCTCTCAGCACCATAGAGATCTCCTTAATTCCCAGTAAAACTGCCTATCTTTTGTTGAGCAAATTATCCTGATGAGGCATTTTGGTTATGATTTCCTAGAGCCTTTTGCTTACAAGTCTAGGAGAACCCCAACCTTTACCTTGCTCTCCTGTTTGTTTCTCACACAGTCCTAGTACATACAGCAAGTTTGAGACCAGGCTGAAGAAGACATATCACAGAATTATAGAATGCTAGGGATTGGAAGGGACCTCTGGAGATCTGAGTTCAACCTCCTCTGCCAGGGCAGCTTCATCCAAAGTAGGCCACACAGGAACATGTCCAGGTGGGTTTTGAAAGTCTGCAGAGAGGGAGACTACACAACATTTCTGGGCAGCCTGTTCCAGGGCTCTGGCACCCTCACAGTAGATAACATAATAAATCAGCAGAATGTCACTGACTGTAACAAGGTGGAATGAGATAGCAGGTTGTGCTTGCTGAAATGCTATGTCCCTTCACAGATCTTAGTCACCACTTGGGAATTCAGGAGCTCACCAGGTCCCAGCAGACCACGAAACTGCCTATGATAAGCATGCTTTTATAGTTAGCAGGAAAAAAAGACCTGCAAGGAAAAAGAAGTGGGTGAATTCGTGCAGGGTGTTTGGCCTTCTAGGCTGGGCAGCAAAGAGTAGGTCAGCTCTGTATAGCCCTAATTAAAATGGCTACATTCAACTTCCGTGCATCTTCCCCACAGTTAAGCCACTCATCCTATCCACTTTGTCCTAGTGCACATTTGGAAGTTGCCTATTTTTGTTTCCTCAAGGGACAGCAAGCCCCCGATCTCTGTCAGTCAGCAGCGTGTTTCTGCCTGAAGACATTCTTCTTGCTGTGAGCAGCTCTGATAGGTGTTGGAATCAGCTACTAAATTGCCTGACATAAGATTTGTTGAAGGTTTTAGTATCTTTATAAGCAATGCTATATTGGACACTCACTCCAGACTGATATTTTGGGACACATGAGGAGATGTGCACTGGCAGCCCAAAAAGCCAACTGCAACCTATCAAAATATGTGTGGCCAGCAGGTCAAGGGAGATGATTCTGCCACTCTACTCTGCTCTTGTGAGACCCCACCTGGAGTACTGTGTTCAGCTCTGGGGCCCCCAGCACAAGAAGAACATGGATCTGTTGGAGAGGGGCCAGAGGAGGGCCACAGAGATGATCAGACAGCCGGAGCACCTCTTCTGCAAGGACAGGCTGAGGGAATTGGGTCTGCTCAGTCTGGAGAAGGCTCCAGAGAGACCTTATAGCAGCCTTCCAGTACCTGAAGGGGGCCTAGAGGAAAGCTTAGAGAGAGTCTTTTTGTAAGGGCCTGTGGTGATAGGTCAAGGAGCAATGGTTTTAAACCAGAGTAGGGTAGGTTTAGATCAGACACTAGGAAAAGGTTCTTTACTATGAGAGTGGTGAGACACTGGAATGGGTTGCCCAGAGAAGTTGTGGAAACCTCATTCCTGGAAGTGTTTCAGACCAAGGTGGATGAGGCTTTGAGCCGTTTGGTCTAATGGACGGTGCCTCCTCCTATGGCAGGTGGTTGGAACCAGATGATCTTTAAGGTCCTTTCTGACTCAAGCCATTCTATGATTCTTTGAGACTTCACTTTCTCCACTCAGGAGAACATGTGTGACCACTGGTAAAACTGCTACTTCTTTGCCTACTCACAATGTCTTCCTGGAAATTAGTTCACAGGTGGCTTGACTGGTATTTACTGCTATTTGTACTGGGCTCAGGACATAGATTTGTTTGGTTCTCAAATTCTGCTGTAGGGCAGGCAGCATATTACAATATGGAAAAAGCCACTTTTTGTGGTGACTTTCCCACACTTATGTCATAAACCTTGATGATGAGCAGATCTGCTATTTATGAGGTTGCACTTACTCCTCAAACATCTAAATTTTGTTGTGTTGGCTCCTCCTAGGACACAGAAGGATCATTCAACAAGTCATACAAACTTTTCACAGTAGATGACATTCTAATGTGACAGCTACTGTGAAGTGAAGGTTGATATATTCCCTAAATCAGGTCCCTAGCAGCATTCTCTACTCCTCTGTCCTGTTACTGGTGTTCTTAGCATGGTAAGGGAGCACTCTCTCCAAATTGTCAAGTCAAATTTGGCACCAAATTGTAAGAATATTGTGGCTTTCCCTCAAATCAGATCAGTACAGTACCAGTACATACCAGTATATAGAGGGTAGATACCAGAAGGATGGAGACTCCCTTTTTACAAGGAGTCCCATGGAAAAGACAAGGGGTAATGGACACAAGTTACTCCAGAGAAGATTATGATCGGATTCCAGAGGAAAGTTTTTCACCATGAGAACAGTTAGACATTGGAATCATCTCCCAAGGAAAGCAGTGGATTTCCCTACACTGGACAGTTGTAAGACTCAGCTTGACAGGGTGCTGGACCCATTTCAACTCTACTATTACCTAGAAAGGTTGGGCCAGGTGATCCTTGGGGTCCCCTCCAATCTGACATTCTGTGATATCCATTTCCCTGCTTGCATCCAGCAGTCAGCACTTTAGGGTATTTTGTTTAGATCACTTGGGTGATCTAACCTGCATCTTGACTGAGTTTTCCAGGACTGTCAGAGCTGGTTACCTGGCTCTATGTATGTAGTGGTTTTGGAGTTTCTCCACCCCACCCTCCTCGATTAACCAGACTAACTCAAACCAGCACAATGTACTTCAGGGCAAGGATTTTGTCTGTGTGCTTAATTTCTTCCATTCCTCTAGAAATACAAATTATTGGATTATTTTTTTGCTAAGTAGTCCATAAGGTTCTGCTGGACTGACTGGCAAAAGCAGTCTTCTTGAAGTAACTTACCTGGAGCAACTTATTTGTTTTCTTTCTAAAACGTTAAAATTGTTTGCAGCTTTACCACAGAAAAGCCAAAAATTGTACACATGCTCTTCCAGTAGCACTTGTTCTGTTGGTAGATCTACTCATCCACCACTCATTTAGTAAGTGTAACTGTAAATAAACACATCCATCAATCAAAACACATTTCTCAGTAATCTCTGTACTTCCTGATATTTTATCTTTATACTTTTTCTTCAAATAGCAGTTTGGCTTTCCCTGGAAGAGTGATAGTTAGGCCACTGTTTAGTTTGAATTTGACTTGGCAAGTTTGCTGTCCTCTCACACAGCACTGAGCATGCCTTCATGCATTTAGCCACTGCCAAATTGCATATTTGGTGCTTTGTTTTCTGTCTGGAATACAGGGAGTATTTTTTTCTGAGACTACTACAGACAGAATTGATTTTTTATTATCTTCAGTATGGTAATGCCAGGTATCACCAAAAACTTGTTTTCTGAGTCAGTGCTTATTGTCTTTAAAAAGTTTTTTTTTTTTTCTTTCATTTTCTTCTCTGCATACCCTTCCTGGCCCAGAGAAGAGAAGGCTCCGAGGAGACCTTGTAGCGGCCTCCCAGCATCTGAAGGGAGCCTACAAGAAGGCTGGGGAGAGACTATTTACAAGGTCTTTTAATGACAGGATGAGGAGCAATGGGTTTAAACTGGGAGAAGGGAGATTTAAACTAGATGTTAGAAAGAAGTTCTTTCCAGTGAGGGTGGTGAGACACTGGCACAGGTTGCCCAGGGAGGTTGTGGCTGCTCCCTCCCTGGAGGTGTTCAAGGTCAGGTTGGATGAG
Organism: Ramphastos sulfuratus; assembly: GCA_013399055.1. Classification (NCBI taxonomy): domain Eukaryota; kingdom Metazoa; phylum Chordata; class Aves; order Piciformes; family Ramphastidae; genus Ramphastos; species Ramphastos sulfuratus. Next base: position 83,726 of record WBNM01014552.1, on the reverse strand, counting down.
CCCTTGAGCGACCTGTTGTAGTGGGAGTGTCCCTGCCTATGGCAGGGGGTTGGAACTAGATGATCTTTGAGGTCCCTTCCAACCTAAGCTATTCTATGATTCTACAATTACTGTGCTTGTCTAGTAAAAGAACATATCTGATTTAGCATTTCTTACTAGCTACATGTGGGCCTTGGGAGTAGGTATCACATATGAGTTTTCATAGTATCACAGAATTGTTTCAGCTGAAAAAGACCTCCAAAATCACTGAGTCTAACTGTCAACCCAACACCACCATGGCCCCACTAAACCATGCTGTGAAGTGCCACATCCACACATTTCTTGAGCACCTGCAGGGATGGTGACTCTACCACCTCCCAGGGCAGCCTGTTCCAATGCCTGACCACTCTTTCGGTAAATAAAATTTCCCTGATATCCAATCTAAACCTCCCCAGGCACAGATTCAAGCCATTTCCTCTTGTTCCATCACCAGCCCATAGCTGTAGATCTGTGCTTGTGCATTTATTTTTCCTTGTATATTTCAAGCTCCCTTGTGCTATTTGCTCTCTGTACCATCATGCAGAGCTTTACCTGGGAGTCTGATATTAACAGGCTAATGGGGTGCTTTGTGAACATTCAACTGGATGACTTTCCCTCCACCAATATTTTTATAAGTCTTTGCAGGATAAAGCCTCAGATAGGATAAATTTGTCAACCTCAATGCACTATGACAACCTACAAAGCAATGTAATCCTAGAGGTTAAATGTGTTGTTGCAGTGATCGTTGGTGAGACATCCCTCTTACTTAGGATAACATACCAAGATTTTCTTTGCTTCAAAAGCAACAAAACCTCCAACCTCATAAGCTGGAAACCACATGATGGTTTCAAAACAAATTACCTCTACCACTGACTCTAGGTAAGCAACAAAGTCCCAAAGTTTCTCTTAATTTTTCTCTAAGACTTAAGGCAAGATACAATGGGACAGCAACGTGCCCTTGTGGTCAAGAATGACAATGGTATCCTGAAGTACAGTAAGAGTGTATCCAGCAGGTCAAGGGAGGTTCTGCTTGCTCTCTACTCTGCCCTAGAGAGACCACATCTGGAGTGCTGTGTCCAGTTTTGGGCTTCTTGGTTCAAGAGGGATGGGGAAATACTAGAGAGAGTCCAACAGAGGATAGGAAGATAAGATGGCACCAAAACATCTGTCTTATGAGGAAAGGCTGAGACACTTGGGGCTGTGTAGTCTGGATAAGAGGAGGCTGAGAGGGGATCTTATTAATGTCTATAAATATCTGAAGGATGGATGTCAAGAAGGTTCCAGTCTCTTTTCAGTGGTGTCCTGTGATTAGCATGAAGGGCAAAGGATACAAACCAGAACAGAGAAAGTTCCACCTCAACATGAGGAAAAACGTTTCTCTTATGAGGGTGTCAGAGCCCTGGAACAGGCTGCCCAGAGAGGTTGAGGAGTCTCCTTCTCTAGAGAATTTCAAGATCCATCTGGATGTGTTCCTGTGTGGCCTGCCCTAGATGATCCTGCTATGGCAGGGGGGTTGGGGTCAATAATCTCCGAAGATGCCTTCCAGTCACTAAGATTCTATGATTTTGAAACAAAGTTAACATCTAATACTAAAATGATAGATTCTTCTTCAAAGCCCTTAAATGTAGGATGCAGTAATACTACAGACCTACTCCCAGTGTTTCCTTGTAACTTTTGATAGCTACTACCTCAGCTTCATATTCCAACAGAGCACACGAAGTGCCCACCACTGTCACATTGAGATGCCAGAAAATTTCTTCAGTTTGCTTTTTTCTAATAGCTCCTCTCTCTCTGGGCTTAGCTGCTTACAACTTTGATGCTCTCTTCTTGTTTATAAAATTTTGTCACTATGAGAAGATTTGTGCAGCATTGAATAACTTGAGCTGGAAAGAGTTCAAAGGATTCATCTGAGAGAAACCAGACTTAGGTTAGAAAGAACTTTAATAAATAAAAAGACAGTGAGAACAAAAGGGAGCTCAGGAATGAAGCACCTCTGCTAAGACACAATGAATTCAGACAGGGCAGAATCTATTACGGTGAGAAATTAATACTTCCTGTTAGAGAACTAATTAATTGTAATCATCTTAGACATCAGTACCAAGCTTAACTAACCTCATTTTCAGAGGCAAAATTCAAAGAAGGTTCTTGGGAACCAGCTAGTGAGTAATTCCATGGGAACAAGCTGAAGAAGAATACCATCTCAGAAGAGATATTAATGCATCACTGATATGAAGCTCTCTTCTTCCCTTCAAGGTTAGAACAAATGTCAGCTCAGTTTATTTGCAGTTCAGACTTATTTTCTAAACCTTGCCTTTGTCAAGTTCTCTGTCATCTCCAATTGCTGATGCTTCCCTTTGATCATTTTTCTTTCAGCCTGACTCAGCATAACAAACACCAAAACGAAGTCTCACTGCATGTCAAGTATTTGTCCTTATTCTCCCATTTATGACAATTGTTTACTGTCGCTCACTCCGTATGAACTGATTCATCAGTGTCTAAAACACGGCAATTCTGTGCTACAAATGATAAATAATGTGGTTTCATTCCCCCCCTACAGGAAATGCTGTAAATAGGACAGGAATCCAATGAGAGATGTTATCATGACAAGTGAATCAGTGCTTCTTAGAATCACAGAATCATCAAGGTTGGAAAAGACCTCCAAGATCATCAAGTCCAACTTTTTACCCAACACCTCCATGACCACTACAGCATGTCCTGAACCTTCATTACATCAAGTGCTCTTGATTACACCAAGTGCTGCACCAAGGTTCAAAACAGTTACCTACATGTAACTGCGAATTTTACAGACCAGATCTGCATGGCATCACTCAAGTGTCTGCAGGATTGCAAAGCTAGTTTATTTGCTCTAAAAGCAGGAGGAGCAAGACCCAATGCATTTCATTCATCCTATGCATCCAGGCTGAATGAGGCCTTAGAATCACAGAACTGTTGAGGTTGGAAGAGAATTTTGAGATCAGGTCCGTTTGCCTAGAGTTCACAATGCCATCATTGCCAATAAACCATTACCATGAAACCGTGTCCCTAAGCACCACAGCCATGTGTCTTTTAAATACCTCCAGAGATGGTGACTCCATCACCTCCCTGGGCAGTCCATACCGAAACCTGATAACCCTTACTGTGAGGAAATTTTTCGTAATGTCCAGTCTGAATCTCCCCTGGCACAATTTGAGGCCATTTCTTCTTGTCCTATCATTTGTTGTAAGAGAGAAGAGACTGGCCCTCATATTGCTCCAGCCTCCTTTGAGGTAGCTGTAGAGGGCTATGAGGTCTCCCCTTAGCCTCCTCTTCTGAAGGCTAGACAACCCCAGTTCCTTCAACCATTCATCAGGTTACCTTGCAATTTGGTCTAGTGGGAGGTGTCCCTGCCCATGGCAGAGGAATTGAAACTAGATGATCTCTAAGGTCCCTTCCAACCCAAACCATTCTATGATTCTATGCAAATCACCTAAAGAAGTCTAATACGTTAACACCTTTCATCCATTGTATAACAGTGACATCAATGATTAAAAAAAGAGTAAGATGGCCATGAACTGCAATATAAACAAAGGATTGTTCTGTTTAGCAAGCACTCAAATGGCAATGATACCTTCAGTGGAGGCAGTAACAGAATCCCTGTCCTCTGTGAGGCCTCTTTATGGGAAACTTGTAAGAATCAGTATTTCAGCAACTCTGACTTGAACTGGCTGGTAGATTCTAAAGTTAGAAAGAGGGGAAGAAGGACAATAACCACAAATACATAGACATCATTGGTTCCACAGGCTTGTCTCACTGAGAACCATAAGGTGCTGGCCCATCTCACTATCACCTAGAAAGGTTGGACCAGATAATCCTTGGGAGTCCCTTCCAACCTGGCATTCTATGATTCTGTGAAATAAGCCCTAAGATAAATACACTTCAAGCAAACACAATAAACAAGAATTTTAGGAAAAATCTATGTAAGTGAATTTTTGGAACACACCTTGAACCAGTGTCTCAGGTATCTTCATCATTCACTTGAGGGTACATATCCAATTACCTTTTTTTGGTATTTGCATTTTGTAAGTAATTCTGTGACAGAACAAGCCAAGAAAGACATAGAATCACAGAATGTCAGGGGTTGGAAGTGACCTGGAAAAATGATCTAGTCTTGCAGATCAGGATCACCTATACCAGATCACACAGGAATGCGTCCAGGCGGGTCTTGAGTATCTCCAGACAGGGAGACTCCACAAGTCCCCTGGGCAGCCTGTTCCAGTGTTCTGTCACCCTTACAGTGAAAAAAATTCCTCCTCGTGTTTAAACGAAACTTCCCATGCCTCAGCTCTCACTCATTCACCCTTGTCCTGTTATTGGCCATCACTGGGAAGAGCCTAGCTCTATTCTCCTGGCACTCACCCTTTACATATTTATAAAAATTAATAAGCTCACCTCTCAGTCTCCTCTTCTCCAAGCTAAAGAGCCCCAGCTCCCTCAGTCTCTCCTCATAAGAGAGATGTTCCATTCCCTTAATCATCTTTGTGGCTCTGCACTGGACTTTCAAGCAGCTCCCTGTCCTTCTTGAACTGGGTAGCCCAGAACTGGACACAATATTCCAGATGAGGCCTCACCAGGGCAGAGTAGAGGGGCAGGAGAACCTCTCTCAACCTGCTAGCCACAGCCGTTCTAATACAGTCCAGAATGGCATTGGCCTTCTTGGCCACAAGAGCACATTGCTGGCTCACAGTCAATTCCCCATCCACTAGGACCCCCAGGTCCTTTTCCCCTTCACTGCTCTATACTGGTCCATGGGGTTGTTCTTTCCCAGGTGCAAGACTCTACACTTGCCCTTGTTGTATTTCATTACATTTCTCCCTGACCAACTCTCCAGCCTAAGTCTTGCTGAATGGCAGCACAACCCTCCAGTGTGTCAGCCACTCCACCCAGCTTTGCGTCATCAGCAAACCTGCTGACAGTGCACTCTGTATCCTCACCCAGGTCACTGACAAATAAACTGAACAGAACTGGTCCTAGTACTGACCCCTGAGGGACTCCACTAGTTACAGGCCTTCAACTAGACTCCGTCACATTGACAACTCTCTGACTTCTTTCCTTCTTTCCAGTTCTCAAGCCACCTCACTACCTGATCTTCCAGACCACACTCCCTCAGTTTAGCCAGAAGAGTGATGTGGGAGACAGTGTCAAATGCTTTACTGAAATCAAGATAAATCATAAGTCCCTCAGAAATAGTGTCTATCTGTAAGGCTCAGTAAAAGAGCCCTTGGGTAGGTGATTTTTTTTCCCTGAAGATGGCTTGGATGAAAAGCAAATAATCATCTACCTCAGATTCAAGGATGTTGTGGCCATTTGAGCTAGATTTCTAGCTCGGACCAAAAGAAAAAAAAAAGAATCAAGAACAAGGAAACTTAGACACTGATTGTAAAATTGAAAGGTACCAGAATCTCTGAGTGAAAAGGTAAGCATTCCAGGGATAGGCCATAAAATGGCAACAACAGATAAATTAATATAATTTCATTGGAGCATTGAAAACTTGATATCTGGAAGCACAGCTTGCATCGCTCTCTCCCTCCTGCTGCTCTCACTGCTATCTCTCCTGCCGCTGCTGCTTTGGCTGCTGCTTGGCTTCACTGCATTGCTTACTTCATCTCTACTCCCTCTAAGGTTGCTATATTCTGTAACAGTGTTTTGTTGGTTTGGGTTTTTTTCTACATATTTAGTATAATTATAAAAATACAATTTCATTTTCTGGCTTTCCAAATCCTGAGTTGTGGTGAATTTGCTCTGTGGGACAGATTTGCAGTAAGTTATTGGGGGAGTGATCCACTCCAACCCATAACAGATGCCTAGACCAGAATTTTTCTTTTGTCCATCTACTTTGCTGTCATTTACTAAAAGCTGAACTGGTTACCTCTCATCCTGCCAGGAGCAGATATGGAGAATTGGTAGCCATTGTCTGTAACAATTCCTTTTGAAAAAAAACTTTACTTGCCCCGCCCAGAGTCCCTCCTTCTATGCAATGGCTCCTTTGCTTCCTATGTTGTAAGCTATGGTTTCAAAACCTTCCAGAGGGGCTGTTCGCTCCTCTCAGGACACCCCCAACTATCTACAACTTTGACAATATGACATCAGCTAAGGCTGAAGAAAAATTATTTCCTGCATTTTTTATGCATATCCCCATTTATTACATCCCAGAATTTGTGATTTACAGAAAATATTGCCTTTCCTGAAATGCACCTTCCAGAATCTTCATTATCAATGATTTACATTGTCCCACTTACTTCTCGCTGCTTCAAATAACACTCAGAATTTTCTTCTGGGTCAGGGAGCTTGAGTTCAGTGACGTCTCTGTTGAAAATCTTCCTTTTCAGTGAAAAGACAAAGGTGACTCCCATAATTCACAGAATCACAGAATCCATTGGGTTGGAAGGAACCATCAAAGGTCATCTTGTTGGAACACCTCTGCAGTGAGCAGGGACATCTCCAACTAGATCAGGTTGCTCAGGGCCCCATCAAGTTTGACTGTGAATGTTTGCAGGGATATGGCCTCCACTACATCTCTGGGATACCTGTTCAAGTATTTCACCACCCTCATCTGTGAGCACGTTTTTAAATATTTTAAATATTATGAACCCTCCAAACAGTTATACGCAGCTGCTCTAAGTAATTGTATTGAACTGTCCTTGACTCATAAAAATAAGTAAGTATCAGCTAAAAAACAGGAGGTAAAGTTTAGCAAAGAGATGTAAAAGCACTGGTCGTAGCCAGAACGATTAACCAATCAGTATATAGAAAATTTGGATGCTGGGCACGTGGACAAGGTGGGGTAGCCAGTAGAAACTTGTGTGATCGCAGACAAGGAAGAGGGTTTCCCTATATATGTAACCTGAAATCATACATTAAATGGCTTCACTTGGAATTCATATTGGATTGTGGTGTGGTCCATTGCACCTCTAGATACTCATTGTGAACATCTAACTTAAATATACCCTGCTCTAGTTTAAAGCCACTGCCCCATGTCCCATCACTACAGATCCTTGTAAACAGCCCTGACTCAGTCTTCCTGTAGGTTCCCTTCAGATACTGTAATTTGGCTATAAGGTCTCCCCAGAGCCTTCTCTTCTCCAGGCTGAATAACACCATCTCCACAGGAGAACCACTCCAGTCTCTTTGTGACCCTCCTGCACCAGCAGGTCCATATCCTTCTTGTGTTGAAGGCCCCAGAGCTGGACACAGTACTCCAGGTGAGGTCTGACCAGAGCAGAGCAGAGAATTACCTCTCTCTCAACCTGCTGGCCACGTATCTTTTGATGCAGCCCAGGATGCAGTTTGCCTTCTGGGTTGCAAGTGCACATTGTTGGCTCATGTCCAGCTTCTCATCAACCCATTGCCCCATGTTCTTTTCCACAGGGCTGCTCTCAATTTTGTCATCCCCTAGCCTGTATTGATATTGGGGATCATCCCAATCTAGGTGCAAGACATTGCACTTTGTCTCATTGAACCTCGTGAGATTCCCCTCAGCCCACCTCTCCAGCCTGTCCAGGTGCCACTGGATGATATCCTGTGCTTCAGTCTTATCAACCACACCACTCAGTTTGCTATCATCTGCAAATTTGCTGAGGGTGCACTCAGTCTCAGTGCCTGTATTGTTGATGAAGATACTGATAATTGCCATAAACTCTAACAGTTAGTCTAAAAGTCACTGGGGAAAAAAAAATTCCCCACAAACTGTCTTTAGCTATAGACCAGAATCTTTGCGCCTTGCATGATGGCACCACAGAGGGTTTTCTTTACTGCTCCATCAGTTGATCACTGCTTCCTTGCCAGCCTGTTGAACACAAACAATGCCCAAATATCAAGACGCTATCAGCTCCCTGCTGGCGTCTCCTAGGGTGAAGATGACCCAGAGTATGGTGTATAACAGAAGCAGATAGCTGACAGGAACAGGAGCTCCTTTAGTCCAGGCTGTTCTACATAAACCTTTTACTACAAATTAAGGTCTTATTTCTCATTCTGTAAACACTGAAGGCAGCTAATGTTAACCTATAAGCCGAGCACCTGGCAGAGCAAAGCCAACAGCATCCAGACCATGTTGGCAAGGGTGCCAGTGCTTTAAAGGCACTCATGGCCATAGCTGCATGCTCTAACATGTGTTCCTGTGCCTAGCATTTCCAGTTGGTTGACTTTAGGCTTCCAGACATACCCAGCTGGGTGTGTAATTGGGATGTGGACAGACTTAAGGCCCAATGTGAAGCAAGCAGCTACTTTATTTATTGCAGTAAAGCAGGCTGTGAAAGAGAGAGAACGGGGAGAGGAGAAATCAATGCAGGAGCTGGGAGAAGGAAGCAAGGAGATAGAGAAGGGCAACAAGAAGCCTGTCGCGTGTCTCTTGTCAGCTCACAAAGGTTCATGGAGGTAAAACACACCTGACTGCTCCAGAACAGGTTTGGCTTCCTCTCTCCCTAACCTACACACTTCCTTGTGCTCTGCACAGAGGACAGCCGTGGCTGCTACAGTCTCTTCAACTCCAGGCCTGCAGGGGGAATCACTGAGTATTATCAGTGCTGCCTCTCGCACACTTGATAAAGCTGTCCAAGCGCTCTTCCTGGGCAGATCTGCAACGAGTCAAGCAGAATGGTGAAGCTGCTTCAGAACTGCTGGGAGGGACTGCTCATTTGCCATAGCAGTCCATTGTCCCACTCACCAGTGTCTCCTGCTTCACTTCCCGGTTCGGCATTGGGAGGCAGAAGCAACTCCCCCAGCAGTGTCTTGTTGCTGACAGCATTCATGGCAGATGGCTAATCATATTTCAGAACTTGAAGACCTTTAGTGAGCCCAAGCAGTTCTAGCATTGAGCAGATGTTGTGGTTTTATATCACTGCTTGTGTTGTGTGGAAGTAAACATCAAAATGCAAATAAAAACCAGTTAAATGGGTCATTTGTGTACAAAACAAAAAGGGATTTGTTTGCAAAAGAAACTACTGCAGCAGCCCCAGAAAGCACTGGGAAAGCAGATCTTATTTCTGGTGTAGACAAGCCCCACCTTTTCTCAACCAAAGCAATTTAATGAGGGTTGGACAAATGACTGGAATAAAGTCATATTCGCCCACCAAAATAGTTTGTTTTAAATAGGGAATCAGCAGTGGTGAGGGAGGACAGCCCAGTGCAGGGCTGGAACCCAGGAAGGAAGTGGAGAGGTTGTGGAACCAGTTCTCCAGCGTCTGCTATCAGCATTGCCCACAGGCAGGAAGGCTTTGGCAGAGCTGAGGCATCACAGAAAATAAGCACCTGCCCTGCACTGCCACACCAGCACATCCCTGGTCTCATCCAGCCAGTGCTCCAAAACAGCTATCAGCTTGATTAACTGGTGGATTCAATCAATGATTACATCAACACCAGTGTAAGCCATACTGGGTGGACAGCTTCAGTGCTCCCTACATGTATTTATCACAAGCAAACCCTCATTATTAGAGGGAGGCTTCTCAGTGAATTTACAGAGACCACTTAATGTAAAAATGCATTGTCATGGTCACCTAGCCAATGGTGCTGGATACCAGACTCTGCAGAGCAATCACCCAAAGAATCGAATTAGCTAGACACAAACTGTTCCTGGCCTCAGAAGAAAGAAAATCCAACCCCATCACTCAATGCAGTACTGACTCAGTAGCTTAGCTCAAGAACATACTCCTGGCACATCATGGTTGGACCCTGCTGGGAAAGGCTCCAACCATAATCAACTACCACAGAGCAAAGGGCACAGAATGCTAACACAGCTAACAGAAGTCTGCACCACTGAGCTCATGGGTATGAAAACACAATGGGGCACTGGCAGAGACCTGCATCTCCTCCATGGGGAGGGCAGACAGTTAAGAGAGGATGGTTCTTCACAAGTGGACCATGTGCTGCTTCTTCACAGGGCTTTTTCATCTTTCTAACAACAGCAGCATTGTAGCATAAACCTTTTATCATGAGGATGATAAAAGGTGAAGTTATAGTGGGTAATGGTCCTCGCCCATGGCTCAATCAAGTTGATGTACAGCAAAACAGCTGTCCAAAGAAGGGCAACAGAGCTGGTGAAGGGTCTAAAGAACAAGTTCTATGAGGAGCAGCTGAGGGAACTGGAACTGTTTAGTCTGGAGAAAAAGAGGCTGAGGTGATGCTTTATTGGTCACTACAACTCCCTGAAAGTGGTTTCAGTGAAGAGGGGGGCAGTCTATTCTCCATAGTATCAGGTGATAGAATGAGAGGAAATAGACTGAAATTATGCCAAGGAGGTTTAGACTGGATATTAAGAAAATTCTGTACTGGATAAGAGGAAGAAAATTCACTGAACAAGTGGTTGAGCACTGGGACAGGCTGCCCAAGGAGGTGGTGGAGTCACTGTCCCCGGAGGCGTTCAAGAAACATGTGGACGTGGCACTTTAGGACATGGTTTAATGGCCATGGTAGTCTTAGATTGATGGTTGGACTTCATCTTAGAGCTCTTTTCCAAATGAAACAATTCCATGATTCTATAAAAATATACTCACATGCATTGGCAGAGGGAAGATTTAGACTAGATGTCAGGAGGAAGTTCTTTACAGTGAGGGTGGTGAGGCACTGGAACAGGTTGCCCAGGGGTGTTGTGGCTGCTCCCTCCCTGGAGGTGTTCAAGGCCAGGTTGGATGAGGGCTTGAGTAACCTGTACTAGGGGGAGGTGTCCCTGCCTATGGCAGGGGGTTGGAACTAGATGATCCTTGAGGTCCCTTCCAACCTTACCATTCTATGATTCTATGATTCAGCTGTGGAAGCTGAACGGAAATAGGACTGATAGTAAAGGTCCAGACATGTGGTAGGTCGTAACATGGGACAGGAGACCTTGCTGTAACAAAGTGCTCTGGAACCATTTCCTCACTATTTACTTTTTTTGAAAGGCTATTAAGGATGTTTGGATTGACCTTATTTTTGATAGGCACTCCAAATTTTAAAAAATACATACCTGATATCAAGAACTAGCCTAAATGTAATGTAAGAAACACTTCAAAAAAGGCAGATAGAAAACTGGAAAAAGGAAGATGGCTATTAAAAGAAATAATGAATTGTTTTTTAGAAGGATTCTACTTAAGTGATAATTAATTTTCATTAAACTTCTCAGAAATTTTCAGTCTTTACCTCAGAAAAAAAAACCACAAGGCTAGAGATGCTTGGGTCCCCTGCAAAAAACAATTATAATCTTCACTATTCTCTGTACACAGAAAGGACAGAGCAGAGAGACATGTGACACCCATTGCTCTAACCTGACCAACAAATAAACCACTGTCCCTATTGTTATTTTCAAAAGCGGCAATTTTAGAAGGGAGGAAGAGAGAGGAGTGGAATAAATTATTGCTGCCAGGTTCTTTTTTGAGTGGTCATCAGCTTGAGTACTGTGTCCAGTTCTGGGCCCCTCAATTCAAGAGAGATGTCGAGGTACTGGAACGTGTCCAGAGAAGGGCAATGAAGCTGGTGAGGGGCCTGGAGCACAGCCCTGTGAGGAGAGGCTAAGGGAGCTGGGGGTGTGCAGCCTGGAGAAGAAGAGGCTCAGGGCAGACCTCATTGCTGTTTACAACTACCTCAAAAGAGGTTGTAGCCAGGTGGGGTTCAGTCTCTTCTCCCAGGCAACCAGCAACAGAATGAGGGGACACAGTCTCAAGTTGTGCCAGGAGAGGTCTAGGCTGGATATTAGGAGGAAGTTCTTAACAGAGAGTGATTGGCATTGGAATGGGCTGCCCAGGGAGGTGATGGAGTCACCATCCTTGGAGGTGTTCAAGAAAAGACTGGATAAGGCACTTAGTGCCACGGTCTGGTTGATTGGCTAGGGCTAGGTGGTAGGTTGGACTGGATGATCTTGGAGGTCTCTTCCAATCTGGTTGATTCTATGATTCTATAATTCTATGTATAAAGGTTTGGCATGGATCAGTAGGCAAAAAGGTGCTTGTGAAGTGAAATTTTGCACATGGTTGTTATTGCCACATCCAGATACATACATAGTCTTCCAGTTACAGAGCATCCGTTATTTCACTGTCACTCAAACTTGCACAAAGGCTTCACTTTGTACTCCCTAGCTTTGCAAGTTGTAGTTTAAAAAGACAGGGCAAGATTAATATTCTACGGCAACAGAAGTTAGCAGTAAGCACCCTTAGAAACCAGACTACAAGGAAGCTCAAGCACAAAACTTGCTGTTCCTGAGGAAATGGGAAAAAAACCACACCCAACAAACAAAAAAGGAGCTTCAAGATGTTATCCTCTCTGAGATACACAATCTATTCAAGCAGGAAATAAAGTGAGATAGAGGAGGGCTGAGATATAATGATGATATGCTGCTGACATTTCAGAATTTCTCTTTGAATAGCAACTGCTGGTTGAGCACACGCAACACAGGTAAGCAAAGAAGAGCTTTTCAAAAGTCTCGAATCACAGAACTATGACAGCACAGCAAGAGACTGTGAGCTGGTATATAGCTTGATGCCAACCGTAAGTGACAACAGAAAAAAACCCGAAACAAACAAAACCAACCAAAAACACCCAAACATCTTTCTCAAAAGACATTTCAGAGCACTTTAGATGAGAGGAGAGGAGACATTCACTATCATTGTAACATAAACACTGCCACAGACCTTCCATGGGGAAAGGATCACCCAGCCAACACACAATCCAGAAGGAAAACTAGACCATTACACGTAGTTTCTGGCATGACAAGACATTAGAAGGGCCTCTTGGGCCACCAAAGACTTAGCTATCACTTGCACCCACAACGTATTTTTTCCTTTCCTAGGTGGTAAACTGTCCCCTTTACACAACAAAGTAATTCTCTGTTCTGCCCTATACTGCTGTAGTGTCATTCTCAGGTCCCATGCTCAGTCTGGCAGGACTTGTCCACTTTCTCCTTTTCCTTTCATATACCTTCTTTTCACTTTCACTGGCCCATGCAACTAGTTAGAGAGGTGTACGATTTCCCTTGTGCACACAGACCCACAAGGACATCCCTGTTTTCATCTGTTTTGATCTCTGTATGTGTCTGCTGCATCCCTATCTCCACACTGAACCAGTATCAGCAAACATCTCCCATGTGCAGACCACAAAATACTGAGGAGCACAAATCAGCCTTCGATCTCACCACTTTGATCCAGAGTTGGACCACTCTCCACTTTTTTGAGCAAGGATGTCTGCGTTTGCACATACACGTGACCACAAACATACCTACAGGCCTCAAGCTCCTCCCAAATGTGGCCAAACTCTGAGTGTGGCATGAAGAACCACCAGTGTGAAGGGCCTATACCACATACTTTGGGTCAAGACATGTCTCTATCTATTAGTGCACATAATCATCTCTTTGATAGAATTACCCCATCGTCAGTGTCTACTCTGTTTTTTTGTTCTCTTCAACACCATTTACTGAACCCAAGGCAGTAGTCCAAGAACTCTTCTTGCTCCCTTTGCACCTTGAGCAAAGCAGTTACAAAGCAGGCTAGCTATATGCAGATCCATCACCTCAGACAACAGAGGGCTAACCCTCTTCTGGTATGAAACCTGCCTCTTGCTGAACTTTGTTTTTCATGAAGAAACCATTAGACAAGAATAAAGGAAAAAAACCCAAAACACAATCCTGAAAGCTTCATTTTAGTTAAGTGGTTCAAATCAAGAACCAATTAAAGCTTGTTTTCTTCATTTCAGGGCAGAGAAAAAAAAAGCAGCATTCATCTGAGACACAGACAAAAGCAGGCAATCCTGGTTTGGCTGATAGTCTAAAAGATAAAGGACTTGATGGTACCTCTAACATTTCATTTTCTCTCCATAACAATCCTTCTTTTGAAAGCAAGAATGACATTTGAAAACAGATTTATACTTCAGAAAAAACAGGTGTCTGATACAAGAAAGAGCAAGCATACAGGACTGCTATTGTTCAGATTAAGTTATCCATGCAACAGCAATGTGCCCTTGTCGCCAAGAGGGCCAATGGTACTCTGGGCTGCATCCAGCAGGTCAAAGGAGGTTGTCTTCTCCCTCTCTATTCTGCCCTGGTAACACCACACCTGGAATGCTGTGTCCAGTTTTGGGCTCCCCAATTCAAGAGAGACAGAGAGACAGGGATCTACTGGAGAGAGTCCGACAAAGAGTTATGAGGATGACTGCAGGACTTGAACATCTCTCCTATGAGCAAAGACTGAGAGATCTGTGACTGTTTAGTCTGGAGAAGAGAAGGCTGAGAGGAGATCTTATTAATGTCTATAAATATCTGAGGGGTCAGTGTCAAGATGAAGATACGAGTCTCTTCTCAGTGATGCTTAGTAATAGGACAAGGAACAATGGACATACGCTGGAACACAGGAGGTTCCACTTCAACATGAGGAGAAACTTCTTTAAAGAGAAGCTGATAAGGCACTGGAATAGGCTGCCCAGAGAGGCTGCAGAGTATCCTTTTCTGAAGACTTTCAAAGATCCTCTGGATGTGTTCTTGTGTGGCCTGCCCTAGCTGATGTTGCTGTGGCAGGGGGGTTGGACTCGATGATGTCTAGAGATCCCTTCTATGATTAAAATCACACCTTAAGTAATCCAAACAACCCCAAATTGCACTAGATGAAACAGCCAGCCAGCAGAGATTCCTGACGAATTGCAGAATTGCACCTTCGAGTCATTCTGACTCAAACTGAGGCTTGCATGCTCTAGTATTTCTGACAAACAAGGCATGAGACCAGATGAGGAGTTAGGCCTTATCTACCCAGGTCAGAGATAAAAATGACTCTGAAAAAGCACTTGTATCACTACACATCAGCTGCATAGATATCCATTTAGCCTCGGACATTGCACAAAAGCACCACGTTCCTTATAATTGGGTTAGAATTGGTCCAGACATGGTAAGTAGGGAAAGAGCTGGTTTAAGAGGAAAGGTGAAAAATTACTCAACAGCAAGAGAAAGATTATCTTGAACACCCCGCTGCTGTTTTGTAAAGCCTGAAAAGATAATAATAAAAAGAGAAGCAGGTTGATCCTTATCACACACGATTTAAAAAAAAAAAAAAAAAAGGAAGAAATTATACTAACAGATGTCCCTGATTGTCAGACAACTGGTGACTAGGACTGTTTGCTGACCCAACAAACACAGCCTAGGTAGAAGCACCTACTGAAAAAAACAAAGTAACAAACCAAAACCCCTGCATGGATTGGGGGGAAAAAAAAAAAAAAAAAAAAGGAAAAAAAGGTAATTAAAAAACCCAAAGCAAACCCAAAAAACCTAAACAAGCAAACAAAAAAATCAAATAAAAAACCAGCCGTGAGATAAAAATACCTATTTCTGTGTCATTCTCCATCAACAATATTTCACTGAATCCTTGCCATCACAGACATACAAATTTTGTCAGGATTTAATTCTTCTAAGACATAGAGGAAGGAAAAATAAAAAAAGAAAGAGGAATTAAGGCCTCAGGATTAAAGAATTTAGTCTTGGAACTTTTCTAGTTAAGACATGCCACTTGGTTTGGCTGAAATTGTACTGACTTAGTAGAAATATGTGCAGAAGCTGTCAATTAATTAGACATTCTGGAGTGTTGTACCCCCCCAGTGCTGAGCAGAAAAAAATTTAAAATTGGCAGGAGTCCAAGAATTTGATTTTTTTTGGGGGGGGGGCGGAAATCTAACCAAACATCTTTACACTCTTTATAGTGAGGGTGGTGGGACACTGGAACAGGTTGCCCAGGGAGGTTATGGGTGCCCCTTCCCTGGAGGTGTCCAAGGCCAGCAACCTGGTCTAGTGCAAGGTATCCCTGCCCAAAGCAGGAGGGTTGGAACTACATGATCTTTAAAGTCCCTTTCAACCCAAATCACTCTATGAATCTTTGTTTCTTAGACATTTCCCCTAACACAAGAGAATGATCTAGAGTTCAGCTTTTCTTTCCCCACGTACAATTCACTTCAGGCCATTCCCTCACCCTCCCATCAGACTGATGCAAAGTTGAAAATTTCTGAGCTTTTTTTTTTTTTTTTATTATTTTTGTGGAAACAGTAGGTTTAGGGCAAGATGGGGAAAGAGCAGCACCTTTTAAAAAAAACATGTTGTGTGCCATATAGGATAAACAAGCTTTAAAAAAAGTTAATTTTATATATGTACATATACACACACACTAAACCAAATTAAAAACAAACCTGTGAAGGGTCATTTTCAACACAAGAGGGAGGAAAGCCTTATTTCACAGCAAGCAAAAGCACCACAAGTTAAGATTAGAGTGCACAATCACATACAGGGCAGATACCAAACTAGCCTGGGTCCTGGAAGCAGTGTAGCTAAAGCAGCACAAAGCTCCACATGGGCCAACTTATCCCACTCCTTGGCAAAGGCAAGTGCAGAGCCCATGTTCAGGATGGTGTGCCGTGCTGGCACTCCCACACCAGCTGCTCTGCTTGCATCAGTTTTGGCAGAAGCCATGAAAAGTAGTCAACTAGTGAGAACAAGAGACCCAAAGCTAAGCTACCAGGACTGATTTAAGTACAGTATTTCCACAACAGAGGTTTCTGAGTTCCACTATTTCTCTTGGGTGCTCTCTGTAGGAACCACCTGCTTGGGTCACACAGCAGACAACTCCTCATTATTTATAAATTATGCACTAAAGTTCCTGGTTTTGCCTACTTCCATCTACTCTTTTACTACCTCTCTTCTACCCCACACCACTCCTATTTCCTCCAGGCTAACAGGGTGATAAAATTAGGAAGAGGCACGTACATCTAACCAAGGGGACAGTCAACAACCGAATGAAGCGTTAAAAATAATAGTAATTCTTACAAAAACAACCCCAAGAAAACAATTTAAAAATGTGTTCAAGTTCTGCAGACTTCTGGCAGAGTTTGGTCACTTAGCCCAGAGGTCTTTGTTCAGGGCCTGCAGGCTAAATTGTCTGAACTGGCGAGAAGCATGCAGTACAAGATAAAATTCTAACTAAAAGAAAAAAATAAAAGTAGTAAGTGTTGGGAGAAGAAGAGACTATAACATGGAAACCCTGGGTAGCAGCAGTCATGCTACACGGTATGCTTTCAAGAGAGTGAATTCCTTTCTGTTGGTGCGAGCTGCCCAGATGAACAGAGCAGCTGCCATGAACTGCAAAGGTGCTGAGACACAGGCTAAGCAGAAAGACCAGCCAAATTCACCCCTCACATCGGCAGGCAGGGGCAGCTTCTGATGGAGCAGCTCAATCCCAGCTACGTAGCAGCCAACCAGGCCCAGTGTACAAAGCCCTGGGGAAGGAAGCAGCAAAGCAAAATGAACAAAGAACAATGACCTCAGAGCAGCCTTCCAGTACCTGAAGGGGGCCTACAGAAAAGCTGGAGAGGGGCTTTTTATAAGGACCTGTGGTGACAGGACAAGGGGTAATGGTTTTAAACTACAGCAGAGTAGATTTAGATTGTGTATCAAGAAGGTCTCTTTTATGAGAGTGGTGAGACACTGGAAAGGGTTACCCAGAGATGCTGTGGTTGCCTCATCCCTGGAAATGTTTCAGATCAGACTGGACGAGGCTTTGAGCAATCTGCTCTAGTGTGAGGTGCCTGTGCCCACAGCAGGGGGGTTGGAACTAGATGATCTTTAACATCCCTTCCAACTGAAGCCATTCTATGATTCACCACTGAAGTGCTCTGGCTGTCACTATATGCTTCTGGAGGAGGGAGGTGGATGGCAAGAGACATACCTGCTAGGAAATGGAGCACTCCAGTGGCAATGGCAGGATAAAGGCTGCGACAGGCACAAGCACAGAGTCCAATCAGAGCCCCAAAGCACATAAGGCCGAGGCTGACAAAAGGCAGGAGAAACTGTAACCGCCAGAGATCTGTAGGTGAAAGAAACACACAAGACAAGTTTGTTGAAGAAGTGCTAGAAACTAATCTTCCATCACCATCATTATGGCCTGAAATTGTGCCTGAAGCTGTGCCAGGTTGATTTAGATTGGATACTGGAAAAAAAATAAAATCTTTACAGAAAGAGTGGTCAGGCATTGGAATAGGTTACCCAGAGAGGTGGAGTCACCATTCCGGGAACTGTTCAAGAAATGGGTAGACATGGCACTTTGGGACATGATTTAACAGCCACAGTGGTGTTAGGTTAATGGCTGGACTCTAAGGTCTCAGAGTCCTTTTCCAACCCAAACAATTCTATTATTTTATTATATTATATTTGCTCCTATCCATGCTGCTTCTGCTTCATCAGACCTTCTACATTCTTAACCAGAAAGGGCCAAAGGGTTCACTGAAGTAGGAAGAACTTAATCTGTTAGCTCTCAAATACCTATGCTGTGTTCATGGGCAAAACCTTTGCTAACACATTTATGTTTTCCTTTCAAACTCTGACCTGCTGCCTGTGCTACTGTAAAAGAACATGCTTTTCTCACTGGTGACTGTGTGTGTAAAATGTCTTTCTTTTTTTCATCCTACTTATTTACCTGCCAGAAATGAAAGACACTTACAAGTTCGATTCAAATCTGTGCCGCTGTTGTGATTTCCAGGCTCTATGTACTTTTCCATAAACTGATCAGAGAGGGAAAAACTGATGCAGTTCGTAGTCATATCAGTTTCTTGGGGAAAAAGAGAAAAAAAAAATACTGTTAGATGGCTCCCTCCCATACTGCCCTTCAGGTCCTCCTTTGCCAAACGTTTAAGCTGGTAAGCTCCTCAGAGAAAATAAAAATTAGAGAAAAAATTACTTCTCAAAACAGATTTTTAGGATGCCTTATAATGCAGTTAGCATAACTTTGTTACTACAATGAGGGAGAAGATTCAAACATGCAGAGTCTTCAAGCTTTCCTCAGTTATTCACAGAGAACCGGGCCATGTTTGACATACTGGGAAAGAAATGTGGCATGGGAAGCTCAACCATGCTGTCACATATTGTTGTACTTATAATCCCTTAAAAAAGCTGTGTGTATCTCCATGTGCACAATATAATACCACACTAAATACTTCATTCGAAAATGGGACAGAAACCACTATTTAAAGAATAGAAAAATACTTGCTTCTTTAAATTTCTCCCTATGTTATGCCTCAGGTTTTGCTTCAAGAATACGACTGAGTAGACCTGTTTTAAGTGTCTTACAAAATAAGTATTTTCATTAGAGAGAAACAGGACCAAAAAAAAGTATTCAACGTATTTTTTTTCCTCCAGAAAAGTATTTTTTAAGAGGGTTCTAAATGAAGGGCTTCACAGTCTGCCCCCAAATATCCAAAATCTACTTTGAAATAATTGCTCATCGGAGTTTCTTAGCCCCCAACCACTGTGCATAACAATACAAATACTTCCTTTTATACCCAGCACTATGGTACAAGGAATCCAACATGTGCTGATATAACAGTAGGACATTTGTGACAAGTGAGCAAACTACTAACTAAAAGAAGCGATTGCTTCCTTGATTAATTAGTATCTTTATTCCACTGATGGATCCCAGGACCACTTTTAAAAGGGCAGTGATTGGCAGAGCAACTGTAACTGTATTCCCCATTGGAAAGGAGATGAAAAAAACCCCACTAAATTTAGATTAAGTATCATGTGTCAAATCCAAAGTCTGTAACACTGACAGTCACAGACTACTTCGCCTTTCACATCTTGAAATATTTAGACTGTCTTTATTAAAAAAACAACACACAAGCTAGAAGTGAGCCAAGAATATGTTCTGAGGAAGTTAGCACAGGGAAGTTCCCTGTTGGTAGCTCCCTACCAACCAGGGAAGCAAGAATTTCTCTGGAGATACCTGGTGGGCTGTACCAGTGAGAGTTTTTGGGTACGGTGATACACCTCCGCCACAATCCAACTGTGCCGTTGCACCGGAAAAGCGCATATGTGTAGGTGTTCTCATCTGCTTCCTCGCTGATAAATTCCTCCCAGATGCTCCTACCAGCTTCACTAATATTCTCAGCTGGGGACAGGGTGTGATATTCGTACCAAAAGTCAGTGCCAATGGAAGCTGCCATATAGATGGTGGAGATGAGGCTAAGCACACAAGCTATTACTAGCGCTGTAGCAAAGCGGTTGTCCATCATTGCGCCCTTGCTACTGTAAGGAAAGAGAAAGACAAGTGAGTTACTCCTCTAACAGTAAATGCTAAGTTATCCTGGCAGTGTCAAAATCATGACATAGAATCATACACATAGACATAGAATGGCTTGGGTTGGAAGGGATCTTAAAGATCATCTAGTTTCAAACCTCCTCCATGCCATGGGCAGGGAGACCTCTCACTAGACCTGGACGCTCAAGACCCCATCCAATCTGGCCTTGAGCACTGCCAGGGAGGGAGCACCCACAACCTCCCTGTGCAACCTGTTCCAGTGTCTCACCACTCTCACTGTAAAGAATTTCTTTCTAATATGTAGTCTAAATCTGATGCCCTCAAGCTTCAATCAATTCCCTCTCACCCTATTATTATTACCTTGTAAAAAGTCCCTTCCCAGCTTTCCTGTAGGCCCCCATCAGATACTGGAAGGCCACTATGTCACCACGATGAAGTCCCTTCAAATGGCATGACAAAAATGCCCAATATAATAATTAGAAATGTCATTTCACTTTGGCACGAGAAATATGCATTGTTTCAAATGTAAAATCCTTCTGTTTGTATTTTCTACATGTACATGTCAGGTTTATTTTATGTGGTCTGTGAACTCTTCAGGAGAAAACACATCTATCTAAATACATGGCCAAGTGTATAAAGCCTAAGGAGAAAGTACTCAAACCCAAACATACATAATAAAAAGGTTGTAGTGAGATGGGTGTCAGACTCTTCTCCCTAGTAACAAGCAATAGGGCAAAAGGAAATGGCCTCAAGTTGCACTAGGAGAGGTTTAGATTGGATATTAGAAGAAATTTGGTCACTTTCACAAAGTCCCCATATTGGTGGTTGAATATACATCCTTGGAGGTGTTTAAAAGATGAAGATGTGTGATGCTGAGGGATATGGTTTAACACCGGCCTTGGTAGTTAGATAATGGTTGGAATCAATGCTGTTTTCCCAACTGAAATGATTCTATGATTCCTTTTATGCAATGTCCCCTCAGGATATGCACACTTTCCCTTTCCAACACGCTGGAATCAAAGGAACTCAGAATAAGTCTACTGTACTAGCGAGTATCCGCTGGATCTGTGAGTTCAGGACAGCGGTATCACTGTTCTCCCAGCCACATGGAGCTAGCTGCTCTCTCTGTGACAGCAACTGACAGAGCCACAGCAACTCCGTCCTCAAAGCAGATGGCACAGCTCACTGCCAGTTGTGATCCTGACTATAGGGAACCACAGAGAATCCATCCACAGCACCCAGGCAGAAGACTTATCTTTCCTTAAGAGATTACCAAGGGTAGAAGTTATTTTTAGCCTGCCATCCCATACGGCTTTTACAGCTTGTGTTTACAGCAAAGACAAGAACCACAAGCATGCCAAAAAAGCGCTTCCAGACTGTTCACAAAGGGCAGCCATGCCAAGGTGCTGCAATGCCTTGAGGGAAGCAGAAAAAAACCCAACCATATTATTGCACTAGAGACAGAACATGAAAGAAACACTAAAAGATAAATTGGGAAATTATGCTCAGTGCTGCAATAATGCCACAATACAGAGTGGTATTTCTGAAAAACTAAAAATACAGGTGGGGTGCTCTGTTCCATGGGAACAAGATGACAAGAACTTTCAAATCTGAAAGGCCTTCACATGCTGGCATGAGGCTTTTGCTCTGGCTCTCTGTATTGGGGTCATTTATGCACCCCTTTGCAGGGTCAATAGTCACAAATGGTGTAGATCCAGGGTCAAAGGAGGCATGGAAAAATACAGATAGCACACGTGCTTATGACAATACTGTGACTTTCATGAGGAACTGATTGCTGATACATGAAACCTTTTGCAGATAATGCAATATGTCAAAGGACTCTCCGATGCTTGTTGTTCTCCTGCATTTTTCTGTGCTTGATTAAATTTATGGATTATGGTGAATCAGGCTTAATGTACTTGCTAAAAGAACAACAACAAAAAAAATCAGTTGAGTTAGCTCAGCAGCTAGAGCTAGTCTGGTGACATGAGCTACTATCTAATCAGCTCTTGCCTACTGCTTGTTCTACCTCCTTTCTCCCACATACTTTGATCAAAAATATTTTAGCCTCATTTCTTTGCAACTGAATGAACCACAACTGGAAACAGCAAGTGCCTTAAAACACAACATCCAGGAGATAAAACATGAGTGCTCAGGTCAGACTTGCCAGCAAGAACTTCTGAACTATGAAACAAGGTGCAAATTAAAGCAGGGAGTTTCAAAGGCACTGATACTGCTGCTAATAATGCCATTCTTGTTTCTTTTCCCTTCCACGTGCTCGTCTCTTTGGCTGAAACTGGCTGATAGGGTTAGGGAGGAGATGTGGTATGTACCTGTATCATTCCCTAAGCTTAATTTCCATATTAAATGAAGCACACACTGTCTAATACCCACCCTCAAACTGCATCCTTAGCAAGGAACAAGAACAGAGCTGATTTTTGGTGAACTGACAAGCAGCACCCATTTTAAAAAAGTGCAGAGTCTGCATACCAAAAATGTAATTAAATAATAATCCACAAGCTGTGAACTTTTATAAGCTAGTGCAAATAGTGAGAGGGAGAAAAACATTGTATCTGAACTTACTTATCCAGAAGTCCAGACTTCAGAACAAATTCACTGTGCAGCATGTAATTCTACTTTATGTTCTTCCATTATCCTTTGATATTGTGGCATCTAGTTCAAGGTACAAAGGACACTGGACGAACAGAACAGGGAGGGCAAGTTGCTGTATAGATCTGACCTCACTGACCCTCCCCTTCACAATGCAAACAGTGGAAGTGGCATCTCCACCAAAGCTGTGTTGGCTTGGTTCTCAGAGCTGAGCAGATCCTCTGGGAACTCAGTCTCAGGGCAAGAGGGTGAACAGGTTGGTGAGCAGGCTGGTCTGGATTTTCCGCTGTACTGCAGTCACATTCACGGCAAGACAAACCCTCCGCAACTGACTCCTCACTTTGAAAGGGCTTTCTCTGCAGGGAGGAATTGCAAGAACCTACAAGCTTCACCCTCAAAGCAGTGTCTGGCCAAAAAGCAGAACATTACTGGGCTACTGGTTTGTTGACATTGCCTTTTAATCTAAATGCTTACAATGAGAAAGTCCTATCAACTTTGTACCTAACATACAGAAAGAAATGGCTCAAAAATCTTACTTTCGGATACAACATCCCTGTTGCCAGGTACAGAACACTGGTGCTGGAAATATCCCTAAGAGAGCATCATGAAAATACAACCACAAACTTCTGGCCATCCTTCTGTTCATTGGCACTCAGTGAGCTTCACAGAGCTGATGTCAGATGGCAACCAAGAGCAGATTACCAGTAAAATGAAGAGTTAAACATTAATCAGTAAATTAAATCATTGTCTACATAGTTGGTAAATGGGACATGGCTATTCACTGATGTTCAATCCCAGCAATGCACAGCTCCAGGGACAAACAGAAAGCAGCTGAGGTGGCTATAATCCCCAAAACCTAGCAGGTGGCTTCATGTGACAATTGTCCCAGAAACAGCACACACGGATTTTCAGTACAGACAAGAGAGTGCTAGGGCAAGACCACACTCACAATTCCTTATAATAAAAGTCCCCTTGAAGCTTCTGCCTAACACTTCAACTAGTTACAGAAAAGATGAAGAATTCTACAACACTTTAGGCAAATTTTGAACTTCCTACCACAGTTCAGCAGACTGTATTACCCTGCTCATTCACTGTGTATATTCCATGCATCTACAGCAGACACATCCCCACTTAAATAAGGTGTCTTCTGCTCTGTTACAGAGACAGTTCCAGGCACTTTCCAGCCCCAGGCAGAGCTCACTGGGCATTGTAAACACAGGAAGAAAGAGTTGCCAGAGAAGACTATGAAGACAGACAATGCATGTTCACCAGATTATGCCGCACTTTACAAAGGTTCTATGCAGAACACTGTGTAGGAGGCGCCTTAGAATAAGCTTACTTACCAAAAATACTACTTCCAAAGATGGCATTGATTACAAACATGTAAAGACTAAAAATGGAAATGCTTTGCCTTTATAGGCTGCCAGCAAGATCCTTCATGGTTTTTACAAAAAGTTTGTTCATATGGCACTGTCAGTACATTTTATTTTAACAGTAGAAGCTATTTCAAACAAGTTATGGCTAAAACTAAATTATGCAATCAATTTAAGACAATACAAGGCAGCAATAACCAGGCACTCAAGTAGAAGGGCTTCATAGGATGTTGTATTAAATACATAATACTATATTTTTTTTAAATAATTGAGACTTAAAAATGTCAAAGCACCTGTTCACAAAAGAGAATGCAAAAGCCAAACTCTCAGCAGCATTCAAAGGAATGATTAGATGCATGCCACTCACAGAAGGGGAATAAAAAATAATAAAAAAGAAAAACCAGCAAGAAAAACACGTAAGAGCACAAAAGCAAGTATTCTGGCAAAAAAAACCCCAAAACAAACCTGTGACACTAGAGAGTGGATAAACACTTTAAGAAGGTACTGTACCATGGCAAAAGGGAATACAAAACTACACATATTTCTAGCTTGTTATAGCTTGACTCCCCTCAGCCAACAGTGGGTCACCAGATTTAAGAAACTCCTTCCACCTGACACCATAAAAGAAGGCGGTTGTGTTTGCTGGCATTTTCTCAGGAAACGTGACTGCTATCTGGCAGCTCTTTTGGAAAGCAGAAAAGGTAGAAACCTTAAAAGGACCGTAAGTGGGGCTAGCAACACTACTGAACAGGATCCTCCTTTTAATACCCAAGATAGCAGAGGGTTATCAAAGAATGTTACCAAACAGCGGTTTTTTTTTTTTACCTTCAGAGGTCCTCAGCGTCCCTCAGGACATACAGCTCTAATGATTCNCCCCACAGCCCCCTGCCCCCTCCCACATTCCCGCCACGACGGCCCCAGCCCGGCACGACACCCACCGCCCGTCACCAGCTCACACCCCCAGCCCCGCCGCTCCGCTTCCGCCCCGCGGTGCCGAGGGCAGGGCCGCGCCCCGCCGCGCAGGGCGCCCTGGGGGATGTAGTTCTGCCGTCCTCTTCCGCCGTGGCCCAGCGGTACCATGGGATGTGTAGTTCTACAGCCAGCCCGGCGCCGCCACATGCCAGCGGNTAGGCTGCCAGCAAGATCCTTCATGGTTTTTACAAAAAGTTTGTTCATATGGCACTGTCAGTACATTTTATTTTAACAGTAGAAGCTATTTCAAACAAGTTATGGCTAAAACTAAATTATGCAATCAATTTAAGACAATACAAGGCAGCAATAACCAGGCACTCAAGTAGAAGGGCTTCATAGGATGTTGTATTAAATACATAATACTATATTTTTTTTAAATAATTGAGACTTAAAAATGTCAAAGCACCTGTTCACAAAAGAGAATGCAAAAGCCAAACTCTCAGCAGCATTCAAAGGAATGATTAGATGCATGCCACTCACAGAAGGGGAATAAAAAATAATAAAAAAGAAAAACCAGCAAGAAAAACACGTAAGAGCACAAAAGCAAGTATTCTGGCAAAAAAAACCCCAAAACAAACCTGTGACACTAGAGAGTGGATAAACACTTTAAGAAGGTACTGTACCATGGCAAAAGGGAATACAAAACTACACATATTTCTAGCTTGTTATAGCTTGACTCCCCTCAGCCAACAGTGGGTCACCAGATTTAAGAAACTCCTTCCACCTGACACCATAAAAGAAGGCGGTTGTGTTTGCTGGCATTTTCTCAGGAAACGTGACTGCTATCTGGCAGCTCTTTTGGAAAGCAGAAAAGGTAGAAACCTTAAAAGGACCGTAAGTGGGGCTAGCAACACTACTGAACAGGATCCTCCTTTTAATACCCAAGATAGCAGAGGGTTATCAAAGAATGTTACCAAACAGCGGTTTTTTTTTTTTACCTTCAGAGGTCCTCAGCGTCCCTCAGGACATACAGCTCTAATGATTCCAGGTCACTTCAGAGACACAATGTTGTTTATGTCTTGTGGCAAGTGGAGAGCATGAAATGTGAACTTCTCATCTGCCCTAACTGTTCCATTCATTCAGCTGCTTCAACACCACCAGTTCACAAAAAAATGACCTAGAAGTAGAAAGCAAAGCAAATAGTTTGAAATCATCGCTTCACTAAGAAATTATTTCACTGAAATCTCCCAGTGTTAATCATTAAGAAAAAAATACTAAGGAGAGTGGAAGGTGTGTGTAAATCTACTTCAAAAGCTCTTAGGCCAACAGCACCTTGCGCCACCAGATCAGCGCAGCACATGGGCACCTGGCTGGCAGCACCGGCTGTACGAACGTCTCTAGCCCCGTGCAAACGCCGAGCCCTACAGCTGGGCGCTACCCGGGCCGCGCTCCGGTACCGGCCGCAGCCGTTCAAGCGGTGCCCACACGCTTCACCGCCAGGACGAGGCAGAGGCCAGGCCGTCAGCCTTTTCTCTTTCCCTTCCTCGTCCCCCTTGCTCCGGCCTCTCGGGCGACAGCCCTGCCACGGATAGCAACCGCCCCCGGGGCACCGGGCGACTCCCCCGGGGCCGTCGGCAGCAGCAAACCCGAGAAGATCGCCTCGACCCCCACAGCCCCCTCCCCCCTCCCACATTCCCGCCCCCACG
>WBNM01014552.1:26257-56157 GCA_013399055.1 Ramphastos sulfuratus | reverse complement strand
AAACTCACCTTGCGTGTAAGGCAAACCTTGGGATAAGGTATAGGGGTGGGGAGAAGGTGGAAGGGTGGTTGGGAGCCCCTCCTGGGGTCTCTGATTTCTGGGAGGGGTGTTGTGTTTCTGTATTACCTTTACCTTGTATATTTCTGTAAATATTCCTGCATATAGTATATATATCTGCTTGTATATTGTGCTAAGCTGTAACTATAGCTTCATCTCTTAACTTCCAGCCGGCTGAGTTCTAGTCTGGGTCATTTTACAAAGTATGGGGGGCGGGTAACTCCCAAACCATCACAGTTGGTCACAGCCTCATCCAGCCTGGTTTTAAACACCTCCAGGAATAAAGGCATCCACAACTTCTCTGGGCAACCCATTCCAGTGTCTCACCGACCTCATCGTAAATAACTTCTTCCTAATGTCTAACCTAAATCTACCCTGCTCTAGTTTAAAACCATTGCCCCTCATCCTATCACTACAAGCCCTTATAAAGTCCTTCTCCAGCTTTCATGTATCCTCCTTCAGGTACTGGAAGGCTCCTGTAAGGTCTCCCTGAAACCTTTTCTTCTCCAGGCTGAATGGTCCTTGTTGGAGAAATGCTCCAGCCCCTCTCATCATCTGTGGCCTCCTACAGCTCCCAGGGTAGCCAATCTCACTTTTCAATGCTCACTGGTTTCCCCACACTGACAGGCAACCCACCTCACCTCCTCCTCTCAGCCACCTCATGTGCCCACAGGGTTCCTGGCACCCTGTCAACACTTGAAGGTTCAGCTGCTGACATAGGCCCAGATACCATAAAATCTAGCTAGAAATAAAACCATCTAACACTTGGTTTGAGTCTTAGAATGCAGGCATTCTTCACTGCAAAGGTGTGCAAGTTTGGGTGCTAGGGGCATTCCCACAAAGCCATTACACCAGTTGAAAGGCATAGCAGGTATTTAATACAGTAAAATGTATTAGCTACACCTCATGTCAACACCTAACAACTATCCATTAGTTAGTCTCTGGCTTGCTTCACACTTACGGTCCAGTTCCTCTTAAATTCACTAATAGGGTGAGAGGTTTATTTTGGGCAGAGGCCTTTCTGCTCGAGCGTGTGTTTTTAACATTATCATGAGGAGATTAGTCTAGGACGTGGTCAATCCAAAAGCTGACTACACTGTTTAGTAGCAATTTTTGCATACTTCATAGAATCATAGAATGCTAGCGGTTGGAAGGGACCTCTAAAGATCATTGAGTTTAACTCCCCTGCCAAAGCAATATCACTTAGGGCAAACCACACAAGGACACATCCAGAGTATGGAACATCTCTCTTACAAGGAGAGACCGAGGGAGCTGGGGCTCTTTAGCTTGGAGGAGACTGAGAGGTGACCTCATCAATGTTTATAAATATTTAAAGGGTGAGTGCCAGGAGGATAGAGCCAGGCTCTTCTCAGTGATGCCTGATGACAGGACAAGGGGCAATGGATGAAAGCTGAGGCATAGGAAGTTTCATTTAAACATAAGGAATTTTTTCACTGTGAGGGAGACAGAACACTGGAGCAGGCTGCCCAGGGGAGTTGTGGAGTCTCCCTCTTTGGAGATATTCAAAACCCGCCTGGACGCGTTCCTGTGTGATCTGGTATAGTTGATCCTGCTCTGGCAGGGGGTTGGATTAGATGATCTTTTGAGGCCCCTTTCAGGCCCTGACATTCTGTGGTTCTGTGATTCTGTGTTCTTGGAAGTCTCCAGAGAAGGAGACTCCACAACGTCTCTACATGGCCTGTTCCAGTGTTCCATCACCCTCACTGTAAAGAAGTTTCTCCTCAAGTTGAGGTGGAACCTCCTATGTTCCAGCTTATGTCCATTGTTCAATGTCCTATCACTGGGCATCACTGAGAAGAAATTGGTACCTTCATCTTGACACTGACCCCTCAGATATTTGTAGACATTAATAAGATCCCCTCTCAGCCTTCTCTTCTCCAGACTAAACAGTCCCAGGTTTCTCAAATCTTTGCTCATAGACGAGAAGTTCAAGTCCTGCAGTCATCCTTGTAGCTCTCCATTGGACTCTCTTAAATCGGGGAGCCCAGAACTGGACACAGTATTACAGGTGTGGTCTCCCCAGGGCAAAGTAAAGAGAGAAGAGAACCTCCATTAACCTGCTGGACACAATTTTCTTGATCACCCCAGGATACCACTGGCCCTCTTAGTGACAAGGGCACATTGCTGTCCCATGGATAACTTACTGTCCACTTGCCTAGGATGTTTCAATTATTGAGGGCATCCTAATTACAAGTCCCTTTTTAGATTGTTCCAGTTTGTCATCTAAAAGCACAGTTTAACCCTGTTAACATGTTTCTTTAGTAACAATTGCCCTCTTAAGAATTTCTCTCCTGGGAGTCTCACATTTGTGCTTAAAAATAATAATAATAATAACAATATCATTGTCTTCTTCCCTGGGGTTTCTGTATAGTTTTGTTAGACACTGGGTGATCAATGGAACACACTGAATTATCATCCAATATAAGATACATGCAGCTGTTATTATTGCAATGGCCATGAACATTTCTTTGAGCCACTGCAGGTTTGGTAACCAAAAAATAAGCCAATCCCACCAGGATTTCTCTTGTATTTTTCTTTTCCCATTCCTGCACCACCTTCTCAATCGATTATATTTCTGATTGTTGTATCTCGAAAACATCTTCTGCGTACGTGCAATATTCTTTTCCAATTACAGCACAGGTACCCCCTTGGCTTGCATCACATAGAGGATGTAATAAATCTTTTTATCTATAGTGTATGACATCAATAGAATCATAGAATGGTAGAGGTTGGAAGGCACCTCCTGTGCCCTCCTGCTAAAGCTGGTTCATCTAGATTAGGTTGCATACAGGTGGGTTGTGAAAGTCTCTAGAGATGGAGACTCCACACCCTCTCTGGGCAGTCTGTTCCAGTGCTTTGTCACCCTCAAAGTTTCTCCTTAAGTTCAAGTGAAAGACGTCTGGCAGCTACTCAGTTCCAAGAAAGATCTGCTCAGCTCAAAGTGTGGGAGCCCTGCCCTACACCTCTGTGCCTCATCTGATCCGAGGCACAACACTGTTCGAGGTTGAAACTGTACACCTGTGAGACAGAGGCACTTGGGACAGACCTGGAGTTATGATCTCAAAGTCCTGTAGCTGCTTGTAACAGGCATGACCTTCTACAGACAACCAAACCCACATTTTGCAAACTCTCATTTCTGCAATTTCAATTATTTAGTTTATCTCTGCAGCCCACAAAGCTTGCATTTCTGATTTGTTTGTTTGTTTTAAATTCATTTTTTTGTATTATTATTAATTATTTTAATTATTTTAATTATTATTTTAATTATTTTATTATTATTATTATTCTAATTAATTAATTATTTGTAAAAATGATGACATGATATCCTGGCTGAATGACCTGTGGAAACACCAAATAAGGAGAAAAAATAAACTGCAGAAAATCGCAAAAATCATCAACATCAGCTCCATGTCCCAAACTGGGCATTTCCCCCAGTCCATGTTACAAATTACAAGAAGGCTCTTAAAAGTAATTAGCAACTCCCCAGGCTGAGAGACCACCACATCCAGTTTTGATCTCCAAATCAGCAAACAAATATTCAGAAAAAACAGAATCACGCCTGAGGCTTTCAGGTCTCTGAGGACTTCTGGGGAACAATCCCAACCAAGTCCTCCCCCAGAGCAGACAGGAAGTATTTTTGCAGTGAGATAAGAACCTAGGATGGTCAAGGTGAAAGCAGTGATGTAAGAAACTTCTTTGACTTGATGTGACAAAATAATTTTATTTATTGGAAAAAAAACAACAACAAAACAACAAACAAAACCCCCCAGAAATTCTATTTAATTAAAAACCATCTACCTGTATTCCTCACCTTTCCAGATAACCTAACATACCTGTCTGCAAGGACATGTGTTGGGGTCTGGCTGGGATTTATGCTTGACTCTAAAATATTTAACATCTTTATCGATGGCCTAGAAGAAGGGAGAGTTATCACTGATAAACTTCACAGAAGACATGAGGCCTGAGGGAAGGGTAAATAATGACATGGAGAGGGCACTGGTACAGGGTGACCTGATAATTTGGCAGTTGGGGTCAAGCAAACATGCATTTCAATAAGGTCATCGATAAGCTTCTTCAGTTAAGAGCAAAGAGTGGAGGCTATACTTACCTGACATAAAACTTCATCCTTGAAAGCACAAAATAAAAAGGACAAACAGATCATGGTGGATTACCAACTGCCAAGATGGTGCTCTGGCCAAATAATCCCAACTTTCAGCAACATCAGACATATAAACAGAGGAGTCACAAGGAGGAAATAAGTTGTGTCACATCTTGAGTTGCTGCTGGCTGCTGAAATAGCATGTCATAGTTTTGACATGTTAATGAAGTGGAGAGAAACCTGAAAAGGGATATGAATATCACCAAACAGAATACCCCTCTGTGTAAAATATATCACAGGTCAGTCTATTCGATTTATTGAAGAGAAAGCTAAGGAGTTGCAAGACCATAAAATACATGCAATGGCAATAGAGAACAAAAGGAAAAAAAAACCAACTGTTTTTTTCAGTGTATCTGACAAAACTATTAAAAGATAGAAAATATTGAAAGAAAAAAGCACAATGAAACCAACTCTCTGTATTGTAAGCTATGGGCCAAGCAGAATTGGAACAGTTGACTGTAAATATTGTAATAATATTGTATTCTAATATTGTAGTGAATTACCTCACACTGGTAAATCTAGAGGTTTGTCTTGTAAAAATGAGAATCAGTTCTGGAACATTTTGTAGCTATTGCTGCTTCCATTACTGAATAAGACTACGGTGGCCTCTTCTTCTTCATTGCCTGCCCTGCTCAATGCGGCATATGTACGTGCTCAAAAACAGAGATGTGTTTTCACCGTATTCATTTAACTTCAAAGATTCTCTATGGATTTCACCTCGATTTTTTTTTTAAATATCTCCAAATAAGACTGACTCAATAGAAACTTTACAAATGAATGCAGTCATCCCATCTATTTTTGTTTCTTTTTTTTTGACACTTCCTCAATGTGCCTCAGCAGAATCATAAGCGGATCAGTTTATCACAGTATCACAGTATCACCAATGTTGGAAGAGATCTCAAAGATCATCAAGTCCAACCTGTTACCACAGACCTCAAGACTAGACCATGACACCAAGTGCCATGTCCAAACGCGCCTTGAACACCTCTAGGGACGGTGACTCCACCACCTCCCTGGGCAGCCCATTCCAGTAGTGAATTCTGTTTAGCTACAGAACAGGATCATTTGGGAAGGTTTGAAAAGTAAAGTTAGTTTTACTATGCAGAAACTGTGGCAGTTTACACAGGAAAGCACGAGGGGAATGCTGCTGATGGCTACAGCTCAAAGAGTATGCCTGCTTTTTTTTGCAAAGCTGAAGTTTCTTCTGTAGCAAACCTGGATGATGTGTGTTAGCTAGTACCTCTAAAAGTAGTTCTCAAGTGCTAACATGTTTAACACCAGAGTGCTACAAATAAAACAAACAAAGGAAACTGTAGTATGTTGCAAAAAAAAAAAAAAAAAATCTGCCATTTTAGCTCTCAGTATAAGGGATTAAGTAAATATTTTTAGGAGGTGGCATCATTTGTATTATCTGAAGTTGATACAGGATAAGAAATGAAAAAACTTTCACATATTGCATTTACTTCAGGAGCTATTGATTCAGACCTGAAAAAGGTGTTCAAAAATCTGTCCATTTCTTCCAATTTACTACACTATTTACTAAAAGATACTGTTTCTCCCAACATTCTCTTTGCAATCATAAAAAGGACAGATTTAGTTTTTGTGGTTTAGGCACATCTGTGAGCATTTCACATGGCCAGAATGAGCAGAAAATCCCGTGGTTTCCCTCAGACTTTCTTATACAGTCTCCTTGGATTTTTCTGCCTTCTGTATTTTTCTGTCTGTAGCACAAAACTTGGTAGGTCGAGAGAACTTCTCCCCTAGTTGTAATTTTCAGAGAGAGAAGAGCATCTAGATGCTCTTCTTCCAAACACGAGCATTACAGATCCACTTCAAATGATACCTTCTTGCTCTCTAAATCATTGATCTCCAAACCTTTTTATCATGCACCCCATCAGTAAAAACTTTTCTGTGGCATGCACTCTTATTGTATGTGGTATTTTTAATATTATATACAGGTACTATTGTACTAATATATTTTGTTCATTATAAACCAGACACAAAAAATATAATTTCATTTTAAAAGGATAAAATAAAGAGAAAATAATCACTATTTTAAAAAATATTGACGTATTGAGTGTACGAAAAATATTTTCTCCCTTCACCACACTTTGTGGATTACTGCTCTTGGGATGAAACTACTTCAACCCATTTCTGTGCATTGTCTCAGCACCCATAATTTAACCTGTTCGGCCCTCTCTTCTTTGGTCAGGGGTGAAAATTCTGTTTGGTTAGCAATCATCTGGTTACCTCTGAGCCTGCCTGAGCCTCAGCATAGAAGGGTAGCTTCAGCCAACTTGGTGTGCATTTTTAGTTGTTTTTTATTAATTAGGTCTGCAAATCTCTATTCCTTACAGAAGGTTTTTGAAGCACAATCATTCAGAAACTACTACAGTTTTTTTTTATTTTTTACAGGCCAATGAACCTCTCTTCCTCCTCAGCACTTACCACCATTAATAATTTACAGATATGTACCTTATTTTATCTGGATGGCTGTGCTTTTATGAAAGCATATGTACAAGTTGGAATAAAATCGTATTTAAACTATCAATAAAACAGAGAATGCATAGTAACTCTGGGAAAAAAACAAACCCACACATTGCTACCAAAAATGCTTAAATTGCAGAAATTTGTAAGGTGGAGGTATGTGTGGATAACAAGCTACATCAACAACCCTGCATACTTCTTGTGCAGGTAATTCTGCTGTACATCTCTTTTACTGATTTCGCCACAGAATTAGAAGGTTACCATCATAAATCCATCACAAGTGCTACAGAACTGTGAACAAAGATGTGTAATCTTTTCCCTTGTTATTGCTGGAAATCCCTCAGCGTTTCCTGTTATGAAGATTTAAGGAATGGTACAAATGCTGACACGATAAACTTCACAAGTGCACCTGGAAAGGCAGGACCATCAAAGAAACACATGCTCTCAAGAACTGGCCAAATGCATCGCCATGATTACAGCACCTGCCATTGGCAGGTGCTTACAAAAGCTTTAGATTCTCTCCAAGGCTCAAAACTACTCAGCAACAGCTGTATTTTTTCAGAGCTGTGTCAAGGGCTGGACAAGATGGGGTACTGCAAACAGAAGAACCCAAGCCAAGACAGTGGCTGTTGCTCCAGCAGAAAATTTTGTTTAGGAAAAGGCTTTACCCGTATCTGGTGAGATCTGGGAGGCGGAAAGCACTGTGGAAATCTAGGGGTGTCTTGAGAAGAGATTGGAGACTGTTCTGCTAGTGACAAAACATCTCACCACACCTCTTGGATCTCATGCATCATGGGCTGAGCTTTCTGTAATACCTGTGCAGAAGTGATGTGAGGGGAATTTCCATATGTCGAGTAGTTTTGAGAACTTGGGAAACAAGCTTTAGGAAGAGTAAGACCCAACATGACACTGTAAGTGAATGAATAGCACATAAAAATCCCACAAGGTTTACAGACTACCCACAAATATGCCTGCTGCTGCTTCACTGTGATAATTACAGATGCTTCATTAGTCATGACATTTTTTTCAAATCTTCTGTCCAAATGAGGAAGTGTCACATCTATAACATGGCAACTCATGGTGACATCCACAAGTCTATTTAAAGCATTCAAGAAACAGCACATTCAAGAGAACAGAACTGATCCCTGTTGGAAAAGGTTTAATAGCTAATTTTTCATTTCAAGAAGTAAGGTTATTGAGCTACAGGGAGACAACAAGTGAAGATCTACAAACAGAAGAATCCATGCCTATATGCTTAACTTTATGGTTCTATTAAGCTTTTGAAAAGTTACTCATTTTTTGTCTGCTCTGAGATGGGAAGACGGAGGGAGTCAAGGAGGAGCAGGCAGTAGTGTGAGATGGAAGGAGAGGAATTTGTGCCTGATTTCTAAAGCTTGCAACTGCATGTAAGATGTTAGGACCTAAGTGCAGAGTAAAATGGACATGTAGATCCATCTCTGCAAGAGAGCCAGAACTATTATACTGCAGAATGCAGGGTTCAGCTCATCTTCTACTCTGGTACTAATTTTTCCTTCGAATTTTCACCTCTGTTTCCCAGAGAAGAAAAACTGAAACCCATTCTTTAACATGGAATAAGTAAAGATGACACAAAACTCACCCCCCTGCACTGAATCCATAAAAAACGATTTATCTGAACTGTAACATACTTGAGCATTTTTACACACCTCTTAGCTGAAAAGTAGGTATGTCTTTTGTAATCTTCAGAAGGTACTTTGTGCTTTCTTACAGGTTCAGACTTACATCTGTGACATGCAGATCAGTAATTCAAGCCAGGTTGGTTTTATACACCTTGACCTTTTTTTTTAGTTTGTGATGGCTAAATTACATTCACTGAGGTAATTAAATCTTTACACATCCCATGAAATTAAGTCAGCTAGAGCCCACTAACACCAGTAGTGTCCTACTGATAGGAAGGTAGTTCTACAGTTCTCTTCTTATTAGACATCAGCATATCTATATAAGAGAGAGTGCCCACCTAAATATCCCTTGATCTATCAGACAGTCATTCCATAGACACTGGCTGCTTTTCTAGGTACCTGAAAGTCTACCAGGTACCTGCTGCACAGAAGCACATACCCTGAGCACTGGCAGAGTGAATATAAGGGTATCCAGAGTACACTGGAGGGACTAATTTGCTGTCCGTGCCCATTTGGAGTTGCTCTTTGCCTGTGAAGACACATTTAGATGCGACCTATCTGCCTGGGGCTCAAGCACATTGCAGTAAACCATTTCCTCATAGCTTTGAGAATCCTGAAGATGTGGCTGGTCTGTGAATGCGCAGGTAGGAGGGAGGAGAAGGAGAAAATTAATTTATCTGCAAAAGGGAGAAAGTATGATGAAGACTAGGAGCAGAAGTTTCAACACAGTTTGCACTGACAAAGCTGTAATAAATTCAGTAGTTTAAAAAGTGAGAATTGTCATTTGACTTAAGTAAAGCTGAAAGCGCTGCAAAGGAAGCCACAGCTGGACTGATACTGATATTGCAAATGAAAGATGAAAGAGAGCAGTGCTCTTTAAGAGAAGCGAGCACTATACATAACAGCTCAAGAGCCATGTGGGCTGTGTGGTCAAAAGGAGAAGGAACAAACCACTGCTCTGAAGACCAGGTCTGTGGTCGATAAAGAAGCCTGTGTGGGGATGGGAACATCAAGACAATTTTCAAATTGGAAAAGAATATATGACACACTAGAAAAATGTCCTCAAAGTTTCTAATCCAGTCATAAAGTTGGGCTAGGGGAACTGGAGCTACTGCAAGGCAGTAGGAAGGCACTGGTACAGCAGTGGAGAGACTGGGCCTGACAGAGAACAGTTAACTAGAGGGTGGAATGAGGATGGTAGTTTTAAATGTTTTTCCCTAAATATGTTTGTATGAGAGAATTACTCAACAGAAAACAACAAATGAACAAAGAAAGGAAAAACTTCCAAGCCTCAGAAAAGCTGAACTTGCCCCAAAAAGCAATTTATATGAAATATTTTGAGTAATGATGAACAATGTGGCACCAGAATTCACTGTTCTCTGACTCCTGAGCTGGAACAATGTCAAACCTCTGTAAACTAGCAATGTCTTGCCCTAAAAAAGTTCAGAATCTTGAAAATTACTTTCCCTCCCCATAAAATATAAACAAAACCCAAAGCTGATTTGCTTATGCAAATGCAAAATGAAGATAAAATCAGTACAACTAAACCAAAATTTTAAAACAGAAGCATTTAACCTGGAAAGAGGATTCTGACTAATCAGAGATTCTTGTCACTTGTCTGTTGCTTATATGATTGGCTACAACGATATAGACTACCCCCTCCAAACTCACTTTTCTCCTCCTACTCCTCCCCCATCACTCACTAACGTGTTTTTAAAGACCTTGAGGGGAAGGGCAGAAGAAGCTGAGAGCCTTCCTCAGGGCAGGGATGAAGACAGATCAGTCAGAAATGGAACTCACACAGCTTTCGCCTGTGACTACAGTCACTTTTAACTATGACTACTACGACGACGACAACTGCCAGTATCAGCATCTGCAGCATATGTCTACTTTCCTCCCTATCCTGTACACTGCTGTGTTCCTGGTGGGCATAGTTGGCAATGCCATCCTGATATTAGCCTTGATCTTCAGGCGACGGGTCCAGAGGCTGATCGATGTCTTTATTATAAACCTTGCTGCATCTGACTTCATCTTCCTCATCACACTGCCGTTCTGGGTGGACATGGAGGCGTCGGACGGCAGCTGGAGGGTAGGATCTTTCCTCTGTAAAGCCAGTTCCTATGTCATCTCAGTCAACATGTACTGCAGCATCCTCCTCCTCACTTGCATGAGTGCTGACCGGTACCTTGCTATCATGCATCCCTCTATCGCCAGACAAGTCAGAACAAGATCCTACTCCAGTGGACTCTGCATCTGTGTCTGGTTCTTATCCTGCTGCTTAGGGATGCCAACCCTTTTGTCCAGAGAACTGAAGAAGCAATATGGAAAGCCTTATTGCACAGACAAAGCTGTGACAGAAGGCAAACAGATCATGTCACTAATGTTTTTAATTCTGGCCTTCTTCTTCCCACTCTTCAGCATCTTAACCTTTTACTGCACCATCACCAGGAGACTCTGCGTACATTATCGAAGAGCTGGGAAACATGATAAGAAACTGAGAAAGTCCATCAAGATCGTCTTCATTGTAGTGGCTGCTTTTGTTATCTCCTGGGTTCCCTTCAATCTTTTCAAGCTTATGGCCATCCTCCTAGGACTTCTGAAGCAGCCTGACTGTTTTCCTAATGTAGTTGCCCAGCTGGGCATGAAGGTGAGCAGCCCTTTTGCTTTTGCCAATAGCTGTGCCAACCCTTTCATTTACTATTGTTTTGATGGCTACATCCGCAGAGCCATGCTCCGGTGGCTGTGCCCACGGGTGAAAATCAGCAGCAGCAGCAGCTCTGATACCCTGGACACTCGCCTGAGCCACTCCTTATCCAATTTTGTGGCAGGGGAGCATGCTGCTAGGAAGAGGAAGCGCTCTGTGTCCCTCTGACTGAGCACAGGGACTGTGGAGGAAGGAACTTCTCTCTCCAAAGACAGCAGGGAAAAAAACAAAGCTTAAAAAAAGAAAAAGAAACAAGCAATAGGCAGAGGTGCAGCTGGTGCTCTAGGTGGGAGGCACACTGCTTCCCTTTAAATGCAGACAAATGGAATAGCAAACCTTAACCACAGAATTACAGTTCACAGTGATCGCTGTGTCACCGCATGGTGTAAATCTGAAACCATCCTGCCGAGAAATATCTACAAACACTTACCCTGGAACTATGGCTCAAGGACTACAAACTATAGTAAAGGAACATGTGATTCAATCAAAGCTTCAAACTTAAACGTATGCAGGTTTTTATTCCGCACAGAGCAAGAAGAACAGCACAACAGAAGCATTTCTTCTCTGTGGTTCCTAGCTTACCCACAAACATTTCGCAATGTCCTCAAACCAGCTCATCAATTTTGGGGTTATTTTGGAAGTTTTCTGAATTTAGAAATCCAACGTTTCAATGTATTTATGTGTTACCAGTTCTCATTTGAGTCTTGTGCATTTTTGGTGAAGTCGTAGCTTCTTGATGATGGCATTAAATCTTAGTTTTAATCACAAGTTTCTAGCCCTTGTGATTTCTGAAACAAAAAAGATAACTCGAAGAGAAACTTGAGGACAAAAAAAAAAAAAAAAAATCCCCCCCCAAAAAAATTCCAAGACCCACTACTGTTTTTAAACACTTTTTGGGATACAACTTCTGAACTGCTTCAGTTGTCCTCTTATGACCTTGGAGGTCTTTTCCAACCAAAACAATGCTATGATATAATGATATTACATTCTGTGCCATTCAAAGTCCATGTCTGCTTTGTTCAACTGAAACTGGTTTTCATCAAGACATGTGAAGCAGAGCAATTTTCTCCCAATGTAGTCACAGTCAAAAACATGTGTTCCTGAAAAGCACTGCTAGCGAGTCTCATAAACTTTTGAGTGATTTTCCATGCTTCTCATGGAGAATCAGGGAAAATGTAACCTTGCATGCAGGGATGCTCACAGAAAAAGAATTTTAAAAGACCATTGTTTTAGTTAATTTACGGGGTTGAACTTTGTAAATAAAACAGCTCTATTAAGTTAGCTCATTCCTATTCAGCAGTCTTTAGGAAATACAGAGATCTTGCACTGTATATGCTCTGGGGAAGACAGTAAATATGGTGGGGAAAACAGAGAAAGCTCCACATTTGTAACAGCTGTAGTACCTCCTAGATTTACCAGGTGAACAAATGTGGTGCACGCAGTTGAGCAGCTCACTGGAAAACTTGTACTGATTTTTTCTAAAGCTGACTACATCTATATCCTTCTAAATGCAACTCATTGACAGAAATGTTTGCTAAAAATAAAACAAAATGAAAACAGGTTTTGTTTTGAATTGCACACTTAAAATAAGAAACTTCCAACAGCACTAGCATATCTTGGCTGTGTTACAGTATCTCCCATTCTGTTGTCACTCTTGTTAAATGTTTAGCTTTATATAAATACTGCTTGACAGAAATATAATAAATTGGTACCATAAAGCATCCAGGATGTGTAATGTGACTAAGTTGAAAGACTGTTAGAAACTTTCCTTGTATATTTCCTGATTTTTAAATGTTTTTATCTCTCTCATTTGCACTTAGCTTTTGAAGCTTTTGAACTAGCTTTCACAAAACCCACAAAGGTCAACACCTAGAGGCAGACTAGAGGCAGAAGTTATCTTATCACTAAGTGATAAAACAAAATACATGGAAATACATCTTGAACTGCAATAAGATTTTCAATGGCACTTACAGCCCTGTAAGATAAAGTAAATTCAACTCTGCTAAAGAAAGTGGTCGGCAAATACACATCTTTCTGTGTACTTTTCAAAGAAGTAAAATAAGCTGCTTGACAACTTGCATGTAAGTTGCTATATAGCAAGCCCTATATGATTTTACTGGGCAGCAGTGTTTTGAATTCTAAGAGTCGGTTCTGTGTTCCCTTCTCCCAGATTTGCTAGGGACTAAACAAGCTGGCACACAAATTCATACTGTAACTGACCACAGGGCCTACAGGAAAAGTTTGCACTAATAGTCCTCAGATCACTTTACTCACCAGAGTAAAGAGAGACTTTTACATTTCATTGAAGCTAAAAAGTGTTTTCTAGGCAGTGACATGCAGGAGATTACACCTAGAATAACAATGAGGAATGCTACAAATCTATGATAATTTATTCAAATTAGTAAGTGGTCTAGCTAAAAAGAGTGACCGTCTCCTACTTAAGAAGAGGATGCTGAATTTTTAGGGTGGTTATACCCATGCAGTCCTAATAAAAGCTTCAGATGGAAGCAGCAGTTTCAGATGGAAGGCAGCTATACCAACTGTACTGTGTACAGTTCTGGAGCCCCCAGCACAGGAAGGACATTGAACTGTTGGAGCAGGTCCATGTGGAGGGCCATGAAGATGATCAGAGGTCTGGAGCAGCTCTGCTATAAGGACAGGCTATGAGATTTGGGGCTCTTCAGCCTGAAGAAGAGAAGGCTTCGAGGAGACCTTCCAGTATCTGAAGGGGGCCTACAGGAAGGCTGGGGAGCGACTACTTACAAGGTCTTGCAGTGACAGGGCAAGGGGCAATGGGTTTAAACTGGAAGAGAGAAGATTTAAACTGGATGTTAGGAAGTTCTTTCCAGTGAGGGGGGTGAGACACTGGAACAGGTTGCCCAGGGAGGTTGTGGATGATCCCTCCCTGAGGGTGTTCGAGCCAGGTTGAACAAGGCCTTGAGTGACCTGTACTAGTGGGAGGTGTCCCTGCCTATGGCAGGGGGTTGGAACTGGATGGTCTTTGAGGTTCCTTCCAACCTTACCATTCTATGATAACTAACACAATCAATGAGAAATACAGACAAATAGGCAAAGCCTGAAGATCTGACTGCTTTCTGTACTGCAGGGGCAAAAATGTGTAAACAGAATGATAGAAGAGGTTGGCCTTCCCAGTTCAAGGACAGGGGTCTGCTAGCCAGAGTTCAATAGATGGCTACAAGGATGATTAAGGGAATAGAACATCTGTCTTATGAAGGAAGGCTGAGAGACCTGAGGTTGTTTAGCCTGGAGAAGAGAAGGCTGAGAGGGAATCTCATCAATCTAAAAATACCTTAAGAGTGGGTGTCAAGAAGATGGGGCCAGTTGAAGTTCCACCTCAACATGAGGAAAAACTGCTTTACTATGAGTGTGCTGCAGCACTGAAACAGGCTGCTCAGAGAGGTTGTGGAGTCTCCTTTTCTGGAGACTTTAAAAACCCTGGATGTGTTCCTATGTGGCCTGCCCTAGGTGATCCTGCTTTGGCAGAGGGACTGGACTAGGTGGTCTCTGGGGGTCAGCTCCAACCCATACCATTCCTCAGATTCTGTAACTCTGATTCTGTGTGTCCCACTGATGTACGAGTACATTCACTGTAGCTTTTGTTTTCAAACATCTGTATTTTCTAAACATCTGTAAACGGCAATTTTTGGGTGTTACAAATAAATCCTGTTACTTGTGGTTTTTGTTGAACCTTGTGGCCAGTTGTGCTGTTTAATGCAGGCAGAGAAACAAAACCACACCTCATACCAGGGCAGTGCAAACCTAGAAACCAAGGCATGGACGTCTTGCACAACTCCCCGGCCAAGTTCCTTACTGTGCCCACAGGCTAACAGAGTGAGCCCTCATCTGAGGTGGAGAGTGGGCACTGCATGGTCAGTGGAGCCAAAAGTGTCTGAGCAATTGCTGGTGACTGTGCACTTTGGCACACAGTAAAATACTGGGATATGTGCTGGGAGGGCATGGGAGGGCATCACAGAGACACACACTAGCTTTTTGCTGTGCTCTCCCTTCAATGCATGTTGGGTTTGTTTTTTTTTTTCTTCCCCACTACCTCTTCTAAAAGCTTTTCCTCTTCTTCCTCCACACAACAGACTTTTCTCCCCACAGCTAACAGCCAAACTCCTCTTTCAGGCTTACAAATGCATGAAGAGCATGAACTGTGTTTTCAGACCTTCCAGTGTTTGAAAGTCAAAGCAGTGTCAGTTCAAATTTTAATCTTATTTGCAGTGACCCTCAAAAACTGCTATCTCAATAGGCTCTTCTGTCTCTTATCCTCTCTCTACATTTATTCGTACATAATGAGACAAGTTTTAGTTACAAAAAGTAGTACAAAAAGAGACTTGCATTTCAACTAAGCTGTAATTTTTATTACAGAAAAAAAAATAAATCACATCTTGTTTTTTAAAGAGAGGTTTTTGAGAAGTCAGAAGCTTTGACTATTTCCTCAAGCCCCACCCAAAGCAGAACAGTATTTTTGGAATATAATCAATTTAACAAGATGCTGCCACTTCCGTTCTTTTGGGGGTTTAAAGTTTAAAAATACCATATAAAATTGGAGTAGCAACCAACAAAAACTGCAAAGATCTCCTTCCACTGCCTATAGCTTTAGTACTGGAATCTGGGAAAAAACAAACTTGCTAAGTATTATCAGGCTCGAACAGAATCACATAAAAATGCCACAGAAAATGCTACTCACAAGTTAAAAAAAAATACACAAGAGGCAACTAACTCAACAAAGCAAAACTCTTTGGATTCTTTCAGGCTTTCATCTAAATTCTGTACCTTATGATGGTACTTACTTTACTTTTGTAAACTGCAGAACTATTTGACATATGTATATATTAATTTTGGTTATTTATTTCAAAGAAAGGCCTACCTATGCTTGAACAAACTCATTTCTGGAATTTTGACTGTTCCATGTTAATAGTCATCACCTGTTTGCTAGCACTCATATAGCTTATGGTGATACCAAAATTATTGCAATTTTAAGTATTTAACCTGGTAGATTTGAGTACTGTAACAGGATGCCTATTTTACCCATGTTAAAAGAACTCTGAAGTGGTTTCTTATGTGAAACTGAAATGGTGCAATTCTGATATGACACCTCTCAAAGATCTTGGTAAGTAATATGAATGGCATTTTCTCCTCAGTTTTATGAGTTTAAAATAAATTCAGTATGATTGTAGCTAAGAAATATGGTTTGGTTTTTTTTGCAATCTAACTTCATTGCATGAAAAGGTAGCAGAGCCTTACTAGAAACTGTCATGACATCTGGATGAGAACATTCATCTGCCCATGCCACAAACTTTTTGATGATTTCAGAGATGATTTAGTACTGCCTTGGAATGAAATGAAGAGCTTTTGAGGTTTTTAATGAGAACTATACCTCTAGCACTACCCCCAACTATCTAGAACTTGGTGCACTTTCCTGTGACATGCACAATCAAAGCTGAGGTGCCTCTACTTGATATAAATCAGGAGCTGGTTAGATGCATCTCTTAGGTCTCCATTTTGGTATCAGTGAATCAGCATTTTTCAGAAATAAAGTGTTTCATCTCAACACAAAGAAGAATTGTACTCAGATCTGACGCTTACTTAAATGGGCAATGAACTCTGATTTCAGTGCCAGATGCAGAAACGCTGACAACTGCAACACTGCTGAATGGCACTTCAAGTTGCAGAGCACTTAGGAGAAAGCCACAAAGGGAACAGCTTCAGATCCAGAATGATCAGGACCCAACTCACTGCTCTCAGACATGTAAGACAAGTGGCATGGTCGGTGCACCGGATTGAACCTCCACAAGTACAGGTTGGCTCCTGGAAGCTAAAGGGAAAATTTCCACTCACTAAGGTACATCTAGATTTCATCTGCAGTTTCTTGTTCTGGGTCTGTCAAACTAGTGAGATGAAAAGCCCCTCACAACCTGTGCCTCAGGCTCCTAATCATCTGAATTACAATATGAACATTTCCTGACTTGGCAAAGATGTCAACAATGCATTTGTTGACTGCTGCACAGCAACAGTCTTGTTGACAAGAGAAGGTTTCTTTCAGGTGCTTGTAAGGCATACAGTACAAATGAGATGTCAGCTTGTGGGTGGAGACACTTTTGTGTACTTTTAGCAGTTACACACTACTGGAATACTAATTTGTTGTCTCTCTGTAATCACATATAATTCATGAAGTCAACTGGAACTTCTGAGTAATTTGCAAACTGTAAGCACAAATCATTATGTGTCCCAAAATTTCTAACAAAAAACCAGTCCCAGTTCTTCTCTTGTTTAAAAGGCTTCACTCAGTTAAGGAGCACATTCATGCTAAATGAAGAACAGGATGCAGCGACCACAAATGGCCTAAAGACAATCCTGCAGTGGGAAATCCTTCCACTCAGGCTATTTATCAAATACATCAACGTTCTGCATGTCATCAGAGATCATTTCATGGACAGAAACAAAGAAGCAGCTATCTAAGTTCATAACTGATGGAAGCATAGACTACAATAAATGAAATGGACCCAGAAGTAATTACGATGCTACCAAATGTCACACACAGGGCTGAGTAGCAGGAAGAGCCCTTATGATCTTATGGAACATCTTAATAGCATACCACAAAGACTGCAATCAGTGCACTCTAGGTTTCAATAACAACCCAAGCTCAGTTTGTAGATGCAAGTGTTCAGTAACCTACTGGAGTTTTGCTGCAAGTGACATGAAGTTTTGGAGTACTTTGCTCTCAGTAAAAGCCAGAAGGAATTTATCCCCAAACATCTAGGCATTAAGATTGGAGCCTGTAAGCAAAAGAATCCAAAATATGGGAGATGCAAAAGCAAGTGGATAGAAAACCAATAGTNGGAACTCCCAAACCCACAACACTTCAAAAAGAAAGGCAGCCTTCCACATGTGGCTTGGTAAAAAAGCCCTGCCAAAGGCCAGGCTGCTTGAGTTGGTACTTATTTTTAAGTATCTTTTCCTAATTCATCTGTTCCGTGTTTTTGTAACGGACTGCAGCAGCTCTGGAGTAGAGGCCACATGTTATGATTGGCAAGCATGCAGCGTTATCAGTATCAATCATCTGAATTATGCATTGTGACCAAAATTCGTATTTTCAAACATTACAACAGTTTCCATATTAGTAAGACAGCATATTCTTAGTCAGAAGTTCCCACTAAGTGTAGCTAGTGAAGATACCTCTTCTATTGCTTACTTTTCACAATTTCTAGAGCACAT
The DNA here is from genome assembly GCA_013399055.1 of Ramphastos sulfuratus. Classification (NCBI taxonomy): domain Eukaryota; kingdom Metazoa; phylum Chordata; class Aves; order Piciformes; family Ramphastidae; genus Ramphastos; species Ramphastos sulfuratus. The sequence goes on along the minus strand of WBNM01014552.1, from coordinate 37,829 downwards.
GGGATTTCACAGGAGGTATCTCAACAACAGATTAAAGAAGACACAAATGTTTCTCTTGAAACCTGGACTGCATTTTGCTGCTGTGGTGACCACAATAGGGCACGGGGTAGGTAAGGTAAGAACCTATGTTCAAAGAAAATGCTTCCTACAAAGTGATTACTAAACGCAGAGCCTCTCATTTATAAATGTCTAGCTTCAGATCCTTTGCAAAGCACTGATGACCAGAAAGGGCTGAGTACTTATTATCTAAAGAGCAGATCCCAAAAAAATAAATGCATTAGATAATATCAGTATATGATTGGATGCATCCAAAAGTCACTACTCAATTCTGGAAAAAAAATACCTCTGTCATTTACTGTGCAATAAGGATCCCAGAATCTGATCCCCTCTTTCTAAATTAGTTAATATGAGTATAAAAGAACAGCTGTTCCCCAAAGGATGCCCTTTCTTTTACCCTCAGTTTGAGGCAAAGAAAACCAGATTGAAACTGTATGGCACTCTGCTCAGAAAATGAAACCTACTCAGTGGTTTTTAAACCAATCCAATTTTCATTCTAGCTTTAAAATTGGCATGTAAAGTGACCAAAAAGTCAGGCTTCAAATATAAAGAGCAGTTTTTTTCCATTGAGGAACACAGATTCACCCTACATAGTACTATGCACCTGACTTGACCACTCACTTAACTTCTGTGTACTGCCTAAACACCTGTGTGACCACACCACCCATTTCCCCTGTCTCTCACCCTCCCTCCTCTGGGAACCACAGAAATATCTACCCACACCTCACAGCAAAACATTCAAGCCATTACAAAAAGCTTTGAAGAAAGGAAAAAAAAAAAGAGAGAAGTGCATATTTGGTTTTGCATAGCTTTGAACCTGTGGGAGTTAACCCGCTATGGGTACAATCACGCCACCTAAGGAAACGTGGCAGGTAAGAGTAGAAGCTTAATAGCTTTCAAAAAACATAAATGTATATAAACTTTCCCTCTCCTCATAACCAGCCACGACAGTATGGACTGGGGGAGGGAGGTGTGCTAAAAAGCAAAGAGAGGGCAGACAAACACTGAAAAGTGCAATGACATGCCTCAGATCTCAGAGCAGCTGAGCTGTAGATAATGTGCTAGATATTCTGATTTCTAATCAAAGAACATGGTACTTCAGACCACTTAGGAACACTCAAGTAACTGAAAAACCCTTGTGGGTATTTTGCCAGGAGACAGAAAAAAGTTCAGGGAAAAAAAAAATGGGAGAGCACCATTTTTAATTTTTTTTTCGAGGGTGGTGGTGTTTTTTTTTTTTTTTGCTTGTGTTTGTTTTGTCTTGAGCAGCACAAAGAGTATATGGAGGATGTGAAATGTGCTTAAACACAGTATTCATGAGAAACTAAGCTAGCACTTGAGAATAGAGAACCTTTCAGAGTAGAGCTGCCGCACAAAAAAGGGACGAGATCTAGCTAGATAAAATGAAAGAACCGTGAACAACCCTTTTAGTCCAATAGCTTCTAAGGCTAATGTTTCAGCAGCATGAATTGATGGTGCTGTGGTGCCCTCATATTTGCATAGCCACTTCACAGGCTGCTACCATCTTGAGGATACTAAAAAATGTCTGAAGTTCCTGTTGATTCATGAAAGGAGATGTAACCCTCCTACTACTGTGAGTTTTAAGACCTTGTGTGACTAGACTAACAGCACTTACAGGTCCTTACCTCCACTGTCACCCAAATAAATACCAATTAAAGTGCTGTTTTTGTTGAAAACAAAAGGAGTTTTATAGAATTAACTTCAAGATAGTTGAAGTTTGGCTGAATGAGGACATCAAAACCCTAACTCACCAACTGCCTACCCAGTAGTTAAGCCAGCTGGATTACTGTGCCCTCTTTCAGTGCCAATGATTCACCTCCAAAATATCTGAACATCCATTAAACTCCTACCATTGTATTGCCTCACTCATTGACACAGAAAGAAGCCAAGTGAATAGATTCTCCCAGCTGTGCTGATGGACTAGATTTCCTGATACTATTAGCTGCACCTTCCTTAAACTGTCTTTAAGTAATTTTTATAAAGCATAGGGCCAGATCATGCCAGTTTAGGCACCTCTGTTCCCTGCTAAGGCTTGCATGCTCCTCAGGTATTTGTAAGAAGGTGAGCCAGCACTGTCAGGGAGCAACGACAGGCACAAAACTAGACCTCCAGTGCCCCAGCATCACCAGGGAATGCCCACTAAAGATCAGGCAAAAACAAGCCTGCCATCCTCAAACATGGGGATCAGTACGAGACAAGATTTCTGCCATGCAAAGGGACCCAGCTGGGAGGGCGTGAGAGCAAATGTGCCCCAGGAAGGCAAGTTTCACAGTCTGCTTGCCTTAAGTCTGTCTTTCCTCAGCTGCATCTTCATCCCTGCACACGCAGCCTTCCGGCAGCAGTCAGCCACCAGCCTGGCTCTCCAGATCTCTGGCACAGACAAACCAGGTTGCAGGGGTATGGTTAATGTGCTGCTCTACTACCCCATACCTGTTCACCAGAGGTGGATAGTAAAAGGTAAGTGGTTCTAAAAAGACAATATTAAAAAAAAAAAATATATATATATATATATAAAGAAACAGTATTTGCCTTAAGACCAGATAGGAAAGCACGTGCCCTAAATGAAGTCTTGTGAAAAGGTCCAGGGGAAGTGAAAAAGGAAGACCACACCAAAACTAGGATTTCCAAAATGCTGCACATAGTGAAAAAAGACCAAAGCGTACATTTTCAGTCTNTTTAAGACCTTGTGTGACTAGACTAACAGCACTTACAGGTCCTTACCTCCACTGTCACCCAAATAAATACCAATTAAAGTGCTGTTTTTGTTGAAAACAAAAGGAGTTTTATAGAATTAACTTCAAGATAGTTGAAGTTTGGCTGAATGAGGACATCAAAACCCTAACTCACCAACTGCCTACCCAGTAGTTAAGCCAGCTGGATTACTGTGCCCTCTTTCAGTGCCAATGATTCACCTCCAAAATATCTGAACATCCATTAAACTCCTACCATTGTATTGCCTCACTCATTGACACAGAAAGAAGCCAAGTGAATAGATTCTCCCAGCTGTGCTGATGGACTAGATTTCCTGATACTATTAGCTGCACCTTCCTTAAACTGTCTTTAAGTAATTTTTATAAAGTATAGGGCCAGATCATGCCAGTTTAGGCACCTCTGTTCCCTGCTAAGGCTTGCGTGCTCCTCAGGTATTTGTAAGAAGGTGAGCCAGCACTGTCAGGGAGCAACGACAGGCACAAAACTAGACCTCCAGTGCCCCAGCATCACCAGGGAATGCCCACTAAAGATCAGGCAAAAACAAGCCTGCCATCCTCAAACATGGGGATCAGTACGAGACAAGATTTCTGCCATGCAAAGGGACCCAGCTGGGAGGGCGTGAGAGCAAATGTGCCCCAGGAAGGCAAGTTTCACAGTCTGCTTGCCTTAAGTCTGTCTTTCCTCAGCTGCATCTTCATCCCTGCACACGCAGCCTTCCGGCAGCAGTCAGCCACCAGCCTGGCTCTCCAGATCTCTGGCACAGACAAACCAGGTTGCAGGGGTATGGTTAATGTGCTGCTCTACTACCCCATACCTGTTCACCAGAGGTGGATAGTAAAAGGTAAGTGGTTCTAAAAAGACAATATTAAAAAAAAAAATATATATATATATATAAAGAAACAGTATTTGCCTTAAGACCAGATAGGAAAGCACGTGCCCTAAATGAAGTCTTGTGAAAAGGTCCAGGGGAAGTGAAAAAGGAAGACCACACCAAAACTAGGATTTCCAAAATGCTGCACATAGTGAAAAAAGACCAAAGCGTACATTTTCAGTCTAATTAAACAAAAACAACAACAAAAGCTCCAACTGTCAGCCCATCTTATGCTGAATTCAGCCTTTGTATGAAGTGTCCACATTTTTGTTAGACAGAAAAACAAACCAAAGGCTCCTGAGACACAAGGAGTATGATTCAGTTAGTGTGGGAAACACACACGGTGAAGAGGATAAATTGTAGTGTAAAAACACAAAGGCTGAGGTGTTTGCTAACAGCTGTAAAATATTACTGGGTTTTGATATAGAGTGTCTCTTGTTTACAGAAAGAACAAATAGTGACATGCAACCTTCTTCCTTCTAATTTTAAGAGAACAAACTTGTTATTTTGGCTCATCCTTTGACAAAAGTGACATTACTGGTGTAGCACAGCTAGAGGACAGCCCAAGCAATCATCTAGTTCACTAAGAGCAAATACATGCAGACTACTCCAGACATACGTATCTGTCAAAAAATATAAAGGTATGTCAACATTTACCTTCAGAATTCACCAAATTCACTGAAAAACATGAGATGCCATACAAATATATACTGAGGGTCTTTTAAATTGCTTTTAAAATGACGTGTTTAGCCATTAGCCACAAGCTCACTTTGCAAACAGGAGGGGAAGCAGATCTTTAGTTAAAAAGAAAATGGATGAGCTTTAACTACCTATTAGCAAAATGTCAGTTCTCACTCATGGAACAGACATACTCCCAAATACCAGTTTTAATACTTCAAAAACATGGGTCTGACTTACTCAGTTGGTTAAGTCAGGTCTGTGATTTACCCAGTCAAGGGAGGCAATCATAAACCCTGGCACCCTGTGGGATCAAGTGTTTGTGGAGTACTAAAGAACTTTCTGCACTCATGCTCTGCATTTTGATTTTACGTGTTATGACATAACATGCGAAAGCAATGTCTGCCTTACCTGCCAGGCTCCTGTGGTTGCTAGCTGCCAAAGAACTGCCCAAAAGACTTGTAACAGTGCCAAGTAATCTTGTCTTTTGCCACAAGCATTTTTCTACAGGTTGACAGATGACAATTTCCTGCAGCATACTTCTAAGACTGCATGATCTGGCAAAAAAATTATTAACCTACATTGAGCCAATTCAATACAGAAATATTTATTTTTCTCTGTCATTCAGCCACCCAGTGCACCCTCCACAATGACAGAGCAAACAGTGCTTAGGATTGAAGTGGGGAATTTTCAAAACTAACTCTAGGAAGAGTCCTCAGGAGGAGGACAGTGTTTATATGGACAAAGGACGTTTTTAAAAATAGTTACTAATCAGAAGTTAATCAGATAAATGGTTATTTGGGGTGAAGTACTGCTTCTCAGTAAATGGTAAGGTATTATATGCTATGTGTATGTGTATGGATTTTATACAGTTGACCTTTATCATCATGAGCTATCAAAGTATAATTCAGGAAAATTGGTATCTCTAAATAAAATTATCTCTAAATAAAATTAGCATTCTCTTCATCCAGCAACACCTACCAGAGTTATTTTTACAAAACATTAACTTTTATCGAGTCAATCTTATTAACAGAACACTAAAACCTCCTCTTAAATCTAGAAAAACCCTGCAACCTTTTACCTGCCAAAAAAATAACGAGTTACTTAAATTGCTAAAATAGCCTTATAGGTTTGTAACTTTAACAAAATTTGACACCAAAAAAACCAGAAGAATTTCACCTCAAGCGAAGCAGCTCAGAAGTACAGGAAATCCAACATGCTGACAGCTATAGTGACATTTTAACTGATAAAACACAGCATTAAACTACAGATACAGCAGCCTGTAACTATTATCAAAGTTTGATTTGTGTGAGGGTTTTTCTTTTTAAAAACTTGAACTTTGCATTTTGCTGACCACAACTGAAAACAGGTTAATGCCACAGATCACGCAGCCACACCAGCAGCTCTGCTGCTCTGTGTCAAGCAGCAAAACTGACCTGAGCACACCATTTTGAAGACATATCTGAAGGGAAGGTTACCTCAGATAGCCCATACTCTATTCCAAAGGGCAAAATTCTCCACTGGGAAAACTTCTACCATCATCACCCAGAGAAAGGCAAGAGACAAAGAAGCCTTTGGAAAGAAGAGAAAGTGTTACGACTAGGGAAAAAAAATAATCTTGAAGTGGTTGTTCTAAGCACTGAATTTATCTGTTATTTTCAAACACTGACTTTCACCTTCTCTTGCACCTGCAGCTTTTGCTTCTTAAGTGGACTCTGAATAAAGCATCTCAAACCCAACATCTAATCTGGTTTAGCAGAGGCACTACTGCAAACCTGAAGATAGGAAGCTGTGAAAATCACAGAATCACAGAATGATTTAGGTTGGAAGGGATCTCAAAGATCATCTAGTTCCAATCCCCAATAGAATATCTGTACCCTTCACTGATATATATCACAAGTGTACTTGCAAACATTTATTCTGCTAAAATCTTCAGTAACATATGTATAAAATCCTATAAACCAATTCTAGATACTCCTGTTTCAGCAATGAAAAAGTTAGTCCATCTCCCGTAGAATGGCAGGAGTTGGAAGGGACCTCTGGAGATTGAATTCAGCCTCCCTGCCAATAGGAACATGTCCAGGTGGGTTTTGAAAATCTCTAGAGTAGCAGAATACACATCTCTGGACGTAAGACATGGATGGTGTCTGATGCTGTGGCACACATTCAAATGCCACCCCATTTATAATATCAAGAAACTTTAATAAAGCAGTTTTGTCACAGCTACTGTCAAGACAACTTTTAGTTTTTAGTTTGTTGGTATTTTTTTCCCTCAGCTTTTTTCCCCTCCCTTTTTTTTTTAGTGGTTTTTTGTATTTTTTAGGTGCTGCAGTTTCAGGTTTTTGAACAGCAAAACCATAATGGTTTTTAAGGCCTTTTTTGAGAAGTGACCTAGTCCTGTATCCCACCCTCAAATATACACATAAAGAGGAATCCTGTAATATGGGATCATTTGGTTTGTCAAACTCTCACTACTGTCAAAAAAATTTGTGTTAGCAAAGCACAGCATAGTCATTACAGAGCTAAGCCGCATGAACTCCCACCTCACTGGTAAGCACGCAGGAAAGTGGGCAAACAAGGGTTTTTAAATAACCGTCTTTCTACATACCACGGAAACTACATTCAAACCCTCTCCACCCAACGCCACCCCAGCTGCAGCCTCTCAACCCCAGCTCAGCCCATGCCAAAACAACCTTGTCCCCACTCAATGGCTGGGCACTAGCCGGCTGGAAGGGAGCCAATTTAACCATCACAGCCACAACGAAAAGTGGGTTTATTCTTATAAAAGTGCTCCTCCCTTCACCAAGACACATCTGCCCTACTCTCGCCTTCTCGAGCTGATGGTATGGGGGCCACCTCGGCCTTACCAGGCAAGGCTTGCAGTGCCCGTTTGCCGGGTAACTCCTCGGCTTGCTGCCTGGGACCTGCAGCAGGGCCCTGAGGCCGGCCCAGCAGCAATCCGGTCTCCCCGAACCCCTGGGTGCAGGTCTGTCAGGGGTGCGCCTGGGCTGCTCCCGCTTCCCCAAAATAACAGTCGCGTCTCGTCCCCTCCCCTAGTACTGAAGTAAATAGGGTGTGATCGTGCGTGCCAGCGCAGGAGATGAGGTGCGGCGCCGGCAGCAGCACCGCTAACGCACCGCGCCCCGGCGGTACCGCAGCCCGACTCTACCTGTTCGCCTGTGCCACTACGCCGGCCCCGAACGAGATGGTGTGCAGTAGGCACAGCAGCGGCGACGTGGCCGGGAGCGGGGCCGGGAGCGAGGCGGGGGCTTGGGGATGGCGGGAGGGAGGCCGGCGGCATCGCGTGCGAAGCCGGGCGCGGCGGCGGGGCCGCTCTGAGTCAGTGCTCGCCGCTGTGGCGGAGACCGCGAGCGGTGAGCGAAAGGGAGACAAACGCTGACTGATCTCTGCCGACCGCTGGCGGGCTGCTTGGCACGCAAGGCTTTCTATCGCCCGCCCGCGCCTCGCCGGAACCGGGCTGGCCGAAGGGTGCCCCGACGGCTCCCAGCGGCCTCGCCGGGCCCGTAGGCCCCGTCCTCCGAGCCGCCTCGGCGGGGCTGGCTGAGCCTGACCCCCGCCTTGGTCCTGGGGCTACCTGTTTTTCTGGGTGCAAGTTGTACATGCATCCCTATTTGTGACTTAGATGTTTAGTTACAGATTTTTTTTTTTTTTTTTTATGTCTGCCAAAAACCTGTGAAAAACACAAATACCTGAAAGGTTTTGTCATCTCTGCACATCGCTGTCGTTGTGCAGGGCAGTGGCTGTACAGCCATGTGCTGCCATCACCAGAGGACAAAAAAATGGTAGAATGCATCGTGTCATGTTGTCCAGCCACCCTGCAGGGAGTAGGGACGTCTTTTAACTAGACTGGGTTGCTCAGAGCCCCATCAAGTTTGACCTGGATTGTCTCCAGGGATGGGGCCTTTACATCTCTGGGCAATCTGTTCCAGTATTTCACTACTCCTATTGTGAAGAACTTCCTCAAAATGTCCAACCTAAATCTGCCCTGCCCTAGTTTAAAACCATTGCCCACTGACATATCGCTGTATGCCCTTGTAAATATATATACCTTTTAAATTAAAATTTATATTGACTATAATACCTTTAGATGGGAAAGTCTATGTGTTGTGTGCGCAGGGGAAATTGCCACACACCGCATTTTGCTTTTCAAGTGTGACTACTAGCCATAACTTAGAAACATTTTACATTACTTTTTCCAATCTTCTCTTCTTAGAAGGAGAAAAACACCTCACAGTGTGGTTTTGGCTGCTGGAAGGACTTGGGCTTTTTGTTGACAGGGACAGTTGTGACAGTTCACAGCAGTGCAGAACTTGAGGTGTTTGTTCATTAGCGTTACTTTTTTGGTTTTTTCAAGTGTTTAAGTAAGAGGTGAGAGGAACTAGGAAGAATAAACACCAAACAGTTCTGTGCCATCAACATTGAGCCACTAAAAATAGTGTAAAGTATCCAAGGTAATAAATACTTTCCAAGAGTGTTTTTTGCAGAAATCAGGAGCACCTGAGTTGTTAATTCATCCATTTCAGAAACAACAGAAAAGCTCCCTTTCTTAAGATTTCATTTAACTGGACTCAGTTAAACCAGTTATATCACAAGCTTCCCCAAATTGTCTAAGTGAATGATGCTTACTCAAAAAGTTTCTGTGATATGAATCTCACTGAAATGCATGCTTCGCTTAGGAAGCCTCTCCAAGAATCTTGAAGCATTCAGTGAACTTTCACGGACATCACTTGAGAAGTGATTTCCATTCTGATTTTACAAAGAAATTACAGATTAAGCTGTGTATTTCTACTGTAAAGCAAGAATAAATGTAAACTCTGAGAGCAAAACATATGGGTCCCTCATTGCCCATCCCATGAATTTGTCCCAGGATGCTTCTTTTTTTTTTTTTTTTTTTTTTTTAAGTAATCCTAGCCTGAATAGTGTATCAGCTGCTAGTTTCTGCCTGACAAGGAGCTGACAAGTGGCAATGTTACTTAAGGGTCCAGAGTGGCAGTGGTAGGTTGCATATTTTTCTCTTTATAAGTTGCCTGATATTGTAGATTGCACAGCTGATTAACCTGATTAACATCTGGGAGGTTTTCAGTTTACTTCCTTTAAAACATAAAAGTGCATTAACAATGACATGATCAGAAGATTCACTTCAAACAGATGACCGAGCTCTATGGGCTCATTCATTTTTGCTCATATACTAAAATCAGTCAGATACCAGGCAGCTAATCAGTATGTGGTTGGCTTGGACTTTTCTGGAAGTTACATTGCAGATAAACAAAATGTTTCCAATTAACAAAATATCCAAACTTTATGAAGATTTAGTATGAAATTCATACAAGGTACTGCTCTGCTCCAGCTATGGAATGATGCAATACAGAAATGCTGCTGGGTTGCATTTATAAAGTGATATAATAGGCTCAAAATGCAGCATGAGTGTCTACTCCCAATTTTTTCCTAGTCTTCTTGGCAGTGCATACAAATAGATTGAAAAGGCTGAAGCAACAATTTCTAGGACACCAAATTCTTAAGGGAACATTCAGGCTCTTTCATACGACTCATGACTTCCACTCTTTGAGATCTAAATATTTTTGAAGTGCCAGAAGAACAAGCATTATCCTGAGAAAACTCAGAATGTGGAATTCTTCCTTGGGTGCTAGAGGGGATTTAAGCTTCAGAGCTTCTTCTTCAAGGGCTATATTTGGAGGGAAAAAAGAGAGAAACACTGAGCAGACACGTGCAAAGCAAGCAGGTAGGAAATCACCTCTGTAGAAGAAACAGATGAAATCTCTGACTTTTTTCGTGTGGCTAACACTCATATCAGCCCAAACTGCACTTTTCTAAACCTTCTAAATAATGCTGCATTTACATAATACATAGACATGTATATGTATGACCAGGGAAGCTCAGGCAGTTTAAGCAAAACAAGCAGTAATCAAGAAATCTGCAAAAGAGCTCTACAGAAGAGGTGAAGCAACTGGAGATGGAAGAACTTGCTGCTTAGTGTAAGGACACTGATTTCATTCTGATTGTGCATGCTACCAAGACGCTGCTGAGACACCCAAAAAACCAAACCAAACCAACCAAACAAAAAAAATTGGTTGTGTTTGTTTGTTTTTTTAATTCCAGACAAATGGTTAAGTGCAAGTTTATATTGATAGCTGGTCTGATAATTACAACAACAAAACAGAGTAACGTTGAAGCATAGCAAAGTTTTAGGTTTAAGACCCCAATGAGGAGAAAGCAAATGGAAATGCAGCATTAAAACAGTGCAGCATTGCTTTGTAGTTATTAGGCAAATCCACTTTTGACAGTTGCATGGAAGTTCTCCCTCCTAAGCAGTAGCTCTGCCCATGGGCAGATGACTGCTGAATCTCAGGCTAGCAGGGTTTTGGTTTAGCCTCAGCTGCATTCTCCCATTGTGATTTCATATAGATTGCCTATTTTTTTCCCTGCTTGTTTAATGATAGATAGATTTCTTTACCTGGTGTGAGCATCTGAGGTGAGGCATTTACACAGGGCTGAGAAGGATTTTCAAAGACAGTCCTAGGTGTAGGTACCCCTCTCATAAACCAGTCACCCTCCACCTTGAAGACGGTAAGAAATTCTTCTCTTGTTTCTTCTTTGCAAAGGCTATTCTGTAACCTTACTGGTTGGCTGATGAAACATAGCTTCCAAAGTCCTGTTCAGAATGATGGTCAGTTCAGTTTACTAGCACTTGTTCTCCTGAATGATCTGAAATTTTCAGACACTTCATACAGGTGCACCTACTTGCTTCTTACTTAATGGTTGTATGTTAAGGGAAATGAAGATTTAATTAGTATAACTCTAGAGAACAAGTCCTCCAGAGAATAGAAAGTCTTGGGAGAGGACACAGGACATTGTAATGGTTATTCCATTCTTCTTTCCTGTATCTCCATACATAAGGGAGAGTCACAGCCAATTTTCTCTCTTTCTCCTTTCTCTCTGCTCCCAGCATGTGTGGCTGTTGCCTCTGGTTTGTGGGGGAGGTTGTGGCCTTCTGCAGCCTTCTTGACAAGCTACTTTTTTGCTGTGCCGCTGGGCCTAGCAGTGAGGCCTGTGGGATGGTGTTCATTCGGGCTGGTCAAGGCCTGATGTGTCCAGCCTGGGGGGGGGCATTGAGGATTTTCCTGGGAGTGGGAGGGAGTGGTTTGGTCTGCTCTTGGGTATGCTGAGGCTGGGGGAGGCGGGGAGGGGGGGGGA
>WBNM01014552.1:0-25139 GCA_013399055.1 Ramphastos sulfuratus | reverse complement strand
TGTTTACCGCAGTTGCTGGGCAGGCCGCAGACCCCAGACTTAGTGGCGCCAGGTTCTTTGTCCCTTTTCCCGCGGTTGCTCTCCCCAAAACAGAAGGAGGGAGAGCAGAAAAACATGCCTGGGCAAGCCAGGACATGTACAAGCCTAATTTGGCCTGTTTAGGCCTACCACAACAAAAGCCCAAGTATGAAGGATTAGTTCTTCTTCACTTCTGTGTGTTGAATCTATTCACTGCTCTCTCATCTCTTTCACTCACCCCGGCTAACATTTGCAGGTAACACATGAGCTTTGCTGATTGCTTGTTTTTTTTTTTCTGTCTGGCAGAGAGAGGGGGTGGCTTTGAGCCCCTTCTGGGCAGTTTCTTTCTCCAGAAGGGAAGTTTGGATTTCTGTATTATTTCTAAATTGCATATAATTGTAAATGCATGTAAATACATTGTGTATATATGCTTGGAAATTTAGCTTTGCTGTAAATATAGCTTCATCTTACTTCTAAACTTTCTGAGCTGTTTTGTTGAGGGGGGCCGCTCCTTAACCTGTTGCATTCTAATGTGAAGTTCCTCAACCCATTACACCTGGGGAGCTTGTGGCTCAGACTAGGGACTCTAACCAAGAAGCACAATCAGTAGGACTTAAATTTCATGGTCTTTTCTGATACGAGGTTATAGTTCCCATGTTGTGGCTAACCTGAAAGATGCTCAGGTAGTGAGCCCCAACACTCCCACCTCCCCCCCCACAACCCAAGAACCTAAGCTTACTTAAAAATGTTTGAATAGTCAAGAGTTGGTTAGCATTGCCTGCAATAACTTCTTCAGAATCACAACTATGTTCTCAACACTGAGCTGCTGAAGTGGATGTCATTGTCTAACAGTCAATACAAACAGGAAACGAGTAGTGTAAGAACCAATGTGTTTTTTTTTTTATTACAGGGGCAATGGCCAAGCCATTTAGGAGGAATTAATTTTCAGGATTTGGCTACAGAAGAACTCTACAATTGCAATCGCTTCCCCATGCCCAGCTGCGGGGTTTTTTTCAGGGGAGACTTCAGCAGATGCCTTCCATCCTTTGGTCTTTGAAGCTGGGTTCCCTCTAGTGGCATTAAGAGGAGCATCGATTCTGTCTTATTGACTGATCTTGGTCCGTAGTAGGGAGCAGGAGGAAAAAGGACACTGCAGGGTCTTACCAACTCACATCAGGAAACACTGACTTGTCTTCATATGATTAGTAGCCTAGGACTTTTGTGTACCACAGGTTCTTTATTTTTTCCACCAGCTGTTCAGCAAGTATACTGAGTTTAGTTGTTTCTCTGATGAGAAAGGTCCTGCAGGAGATGACAGTGTATATGGTAAGATAGACAAATACTTGAGAGTAATCTCCATCTGCTGTAGTTATCACACTGCCTGTCGCTGAGAGCTCAAAGCTCCTCAGAAGTCCTGGAGAGGCTTTCCTCAGAAGATGGGAATAAGCAGTGTGTGTTTGCCATGAGTAACATGAAACTGTATCTCTGGGGTCATCATGCTTTTTCCTTTTGGAAGGAAACTCATGTCTCTTCTTGGACAAACATGTATTCAAAGCTAGAGCCAATGCTTATGATTTGTGTCAATGACAGCAGTGTTTCCTGGCACTTTCAGTGTGCAGACTCTCATGAAAACAGCACTGCAGCACCTTTCCAGGGAACTGATCCCCCACGAGCTAGTGCTCCCTCTTCCTCACTACCCATATGTAAAGAGCAATACCTGCTATCCCCATGAGTGTTGTTGTGTTTGTTGTGCACTCCTGCAGGAGTTTGCCCTATCACATGAAACTGTATCATCCCACTCCACCTTCCAGCATCCTGCTCCCCTTGTAGTCACGTTAGGCTTTGGCTGAAAATGCACTTGCCATTGGATCTCAGCATATAGACACTTGATTAATATCAGATTAATCAAGTAGGAGAGGATTCTATGTCCTACTCCTCTCTCACACTTTTCACCCATGGCTATTGCAATGTTATCGCAGAAGATCTTGCATACCTAGTCACAACAACTGGTTGAGCCTGGGCAGCATCTGCCAAGAATTGGGCAGCTTTAGGAGATATCTTGCTCACAGCTTCATAGATGTAAGCTGCAATTGCATCAGGGATGACCATCCAGTCACGACGGTCTCTCTCAAAGATGGACTTTGACTGCACTTCTGAGAAAGAAGAGGAAGAACTCCATAAAGCTTCTGCACTCACATGTGTCTCTCGTGTCTTCCGCCAGGCACAGTAGGAACAAACTTGAAATCCTAGGAGTCAAAGCCTCCTCCAGAATTCACTCTAACAGAACCCAGCAGCACCTCATCACTTTTATGTGGCCATCTAAGTTCCAGCCCTTACAAGGCTGACTATTTGCACCAGATACACAGTTTTCGTGTCAAGCCCTTGCCGAGTTGTTTGATGCTGGCAAGCACTATATATCTATGGTCTTGAACTGTATTACTGGGCTCTAGTACTGTCTCATACAAGAGTTAGACTTCTCTAAGACAAGTGAGAACCCATAGAGCTGAGCCTTGTCTCAGGCAGACAGAAGAGCTTTTCAGACTTACCAGGGAGAGTGGTTCCAAGGAGCAGAATCAGAGCTAACACCAATGCCCTAGATTGCAGCATGGTTTGCAGTACTAGTTCTGTTCGCTACACCAAGAGACCTGCTGAAATCAGCATAGGATGTTTTGTTTGTTTTCAGAGAAATAAAACATGTCAGTCAAACACCACATTTTTGTAACAAAACCAAACTAATAAATGAAGAAAACAGGAAAGATCACAGTACATTTCCTCTGAAGAACTGAGAAAAGAGGTAGTATAAAAATGTGTCATTTTATTTGTATAATCATAAATATCCACAGTGAAATTGCATCATTGTGGTGACTTGGTGATCTGAGAGTTTTGTCTTGCTCTAGTTGAGGAAAGACCGACTAAGTTATCATGTCTTTTCCACACTAGGGCTGAGGAAGCGGGTAGAACAAATTCTCAAAGTGCAAACTTTGGTTTTTGTCTATTCAAGAGGAGGAACTCTTGAAAAAATGATACTGGATACATTGAAAATATAACATAGCATCTAAAGAAGCTTTTCAAACATGCTGCACTTAGAAGGGCATTTAGAAATTAAAATTTATTTATGCTCTGAATTAAAGGGCTGCATCACTCAGAGGATTATGAAGAAAACCTTGCAGCGTTAGGAATTGCAATGGCAGAAAAAGCTACAAGTCTAATACATGTGAATGCTTTGCTAAATCCTGTGACAAGTAGCTACAAATCCGTGCTCCTTCTTAGCCCACAGTAAGGAAATTTCCATCCATTTGTGTTTCCTTCTCTGCACAGATTACCTCTAAAAGATATCACTCCATTGACTAGACATTTGCTGACCAGCAACAGCAGCTTCATTACCACTTTCCCTTGATTTTTAATCCAAGTGCCAGTTTCTCCATCAGCAGACAAAAGGTATTAATTTGCTTCCCAAGATTGTAAAGAGGTGGTCTTACCTGCTTTAGAGCCTGTTGTTCCTGTGGTGAAGGCAGGTGGTGAGAGGTTATGCATTTTCCAACACTAAAACTCTGCAATCCCTACCAATGGCTTGACCCTCCCCTGAGTATCTTGTGGAGAGTTCCCCCCTTGATTTCGATCCAGGTCACCTCAGGCACTCCCATCCTCCTCCATTTCAGTAGTATTCTTGGATATGGCCCTATGATTCACAATTTGGCTTGCAATAATAAATGGAGCAAAACCAGAAGACCACCTCCGCTCCTTTCTCTGTGTCCTAAGATATACCAAAGTTCATACCACCCAGAAGAGAGAGTTTAGCTCTTACCTGTCCTGCTTGCTTTCTTAGGCTGAAGCTGAGGTAGATGCTCATCTGAGACACCAGCATTTATGCAGAGCTAATATAGTGATAGCAAAGGGTCAAAGGTCCTGATTTGTTTCCCCATTTGGTCTTTTGCAAGCATATCCAGCTCAGTGGGACAGGAAAGAAGCTGTGGAGGACTCTGGACCTGTTATTGAGATTTGGTAATGGAAGGTCACTCTGACCTGAGCCTAAGAGACATGGAAGTCAGCTTCTGGGTCACTGAGTCCTCCAGTTTTGCAGGCAACCATGTCATAGAGGCCACTTTCATAAGCTGACCAATTTGCACATTAACAGTAGCCTAAGCTGGGATGAAGTTTGCTCCTACTGTTCCTGTCGGGAGGCCTGTGCCATAACCTCATGGCTCCAATGGCTGGAAATTATTTGCAGCTATTACACCTATTGGTATTTTACCCTCTGTTTCCAACAAATGCTTAATCAAGTAGTACATGGGGGTAAGTAGCACCCCTCTCACATTTCTTCTTTCCCTATGCACTAGTCTTTTTGCACAGGCTGACAGGATGGGCACACATGAGCCAGCTGTCAAAACTTACCCAAGGGGAAGCATCCAGCTCAAGGGCCCCAGTCCAAGAGAGACACAAACCTGTTAGACTGTGGACAGAGTGTCACCAAAAAACCCCACTAAACCAACAAAAAACAAAGATAGGGCTGGAACACCTCTCCTGTGAAGAAAGGCTGAAGAAATTTGGACTGTTCAGCCTGGAAAGCAGAAGGCTCCAGGGAGACCTTATTGGAGCCTTTCAGTACTTAAAGGGGGCTTAAAAGAAAGACAAAGATTTTTTTTTTACTAAGTTCTGTAGTGACAGGACAAGGAGAGAGAGAGAAACTGTTTACAAAGGCCTGTAGTGTCAGTACAAGGGGCAATGGCTTCAAAGTAGAGAAGAGTAGATTTAAATTGAATGTCAGGAGGAAGTTCCTTACCATGAGGATAGTGGAACACTGAAACAGGTTGCCCAGGAAGGTAGTTGAGGTCCCATCTCTGGAGATATTCTAGGTAAGGCTCAACAGGGCTCTGGCAGCCTGATCTAGTTGAGGATGCCGTTGCTGATTGCAGAGCGGGTTGGACTACATGACCTTCAGAGGTCCCTTACAACACAGACCATTCTGTGACTCTATGAGTCTATGAAATGGGTTTAAACTGAAAGAGGGTAGGTTTAGATTGGATATGAAGAATTATTTATGATGAGGGTGAGAAGACACTAGGTTACATGGAGAAGCTGTGAACACTCTGTAGTTGGGAGTGTTCGAGGTCAGGTTGAATAGAGTTTTGAACAACCTGATCTAGTGAAAGATGTCCTTGCCCAAGGGAAGGACAGGGTAGATAAGATGGTCTTTAAAGGTCCCTTCCAACCCAAACCATTCTGTGGTAACTTCAACCCAGGATCCCTGAGGACCTGGTCCCTGTCAGAATGTGGCTGCATTGCTGCTTAAGGGTGTTTTCTCCAGTATCTCAAATTCCAGGCCAGCCACCTATTTGGCACATGCAACCACTGAGCAATACAGAGAGGAGACAGAAAGGCTGCAATACTGAGCTACAAAGGGTGTTATTCAAAGGGAATGGGGAGAACGTGAGGTGTAAACTAAACCTGCTGTGTGAGAGCTCCATTCTTATGTCAGCCACTTATTAGGTGACTGTCAACATGCAGAAAGTGTAAAAAGTTTAAACCAGTATCTTCATTTATCATCCAAACTACTTTTCTAAAATACTTTTGTTATCATGAAGCTCAAAGTTCTTTAAAACCAAATAGAAAGGGTTCTTGTTTTATAGATATGGCAGCCAAGTCAGCAATCGCTACAGTGGATCACATCAATAAAGAAGGCTGCCAATAGTTTCCTATGCATTTTTCCTACTCACTGAGCCCTTACTCAAATTATCTTTTTTCTTAGAAAAACAAAAAATACTCCAAAACCAGGAAGAAGGATAATAAAAATCCCTGATGCCAGCAATCTATGTCACATTTTTGTCAAAAAAATTAACATTGGAAAATTCTTTCTAGTATACAACATGGTTAATTTCAGAAGTAAGGGTGGTCAGATACCAGAACAGGTTGCCCAGGAAAGTTGTGGATGCCCCCTCCTTGGAAGTGTTCAAGGCCAGGCTGGACAAGTCTTTGAGCAACTTGGTCTAGTAGTTGTCCCTGCCTATGACAGGAGGGTTGGAACTAGATGATCTTTAAGGTCCCTTCCAACCCAAACCGTTCTCTGACATGGTAAGAAAGAACAGAGAATTTTCAGGTCTGCTTCTGCTGTAAACACTAAAAAGGAATTAATGATCAAGGAAGAACACACAAGAGCAAGTGGTTGAAATTTTACTTATATTTTAATTATGACAGTATTTGAAGAGAATCTATACATTTACCATCTGCTTTTAGAGCTGGGATAATATTAAGGGGACAAGGCATATTACAGGCATGAAAGTTAACAAAAATAGCAATGAGCAGTCATTACTTGTGGGGGTTAATTTAATATAACCTCAAGTGTCACCTGTCTCCTGTGTCAGGTCAACAAATGGAAGGCTCTAACTAGAAGTGAGTGTTTTCAAGTGATGTGCTGCTGGAGGTAGTAACACACAGGGGACTTAGCTACCCTATGCAGTAATAGGGTAAAGCTGAAGAGCTTTGCATTGTGGTTGTTACCACAAAAGGTAACTTCTCCCCTCACCACACTCCTGAAGTCAGCCTAACTTTAGCAAGTGCTATCATGAATACAATCCCAGAGATAGCAACTGGGTATTTCAGCACTTTCTACTGCCAAAGAGGCACTTGCCAAGATCAGATCAATGATTGCACCCTCATACCTGGAATGGCATTCTGGAATTGCAGGGCACTCTGCAAATAAGAACACCAGCTATTGCAAATCCTTTCTTAATCAAAGAAAAAATACATTATTTTTTATCTTTCTCTTGAATTTTAAGTTTGAGGTTGAAAGCAGCTGACAGGAGCAGCATGGATATTCTTATCTGCCCCATGTGGCATGGTCACTTACTCATTACATTATTTTAAATTAGGGTAACTCCAGTGGCTATCAAGGCATTTCACCTGAGACAGAAAATTCATTCTTGGGGGTAAGGTATATTCCTTCAACTGCACACCAGGAAGAATAAAAGTCTAGAATGGCAATAACTCCCATATGTGAAACATGAATTCAAGTTTTTCTCATCAAAAATGGGCTGACATACGACCATCAGCTCTTTGGAATGGCTGCAAAATTAAGCATTAATAAATTGCAACATAGAAAGAATGAGGCTAGGCTACTTCCTACTGTTAGTTCTTTCAGTGTGCAGTATTTGAGCTGCTAAATTCTCTCTCCCTTTTTAAAAGTCAAAA
Source organism: Ramphastos sulfuratus (assembly GCA_013399055.1). Taxonomy (NCBI): domain Eukaryota; kingdom Metazoa; phylum Chordata; class Aves; order Piciformes; family Ramphastidae; genus Ramphastos; species Ramphastos sulfuratus. The sequence continues at coordinate 17,936 of WBNM01014552.1, read as the reverse complement.
ACCCTGTAATCTTACAGAGAAAAAAGCCCACATTGTATTGTGCAGTGCTGTCACAATGGCTTTCATTTATTTCTGCTTTTAATTGGCTATAAGCATTCAAAGCAGAGCCTATTTCCTTCTCACTTTTCTGTCTGATTGCAGTTGTAAAGCATGCATATATAGATTTCCTTTGTCATAATTTCACAGCCCACCAGCTTGTGTTTTGTGAACCACAGTGGTGTGGACCAGTAAACCTAGTACCATTTCAGGTTCCAAGCCACATAACCTAATCTACTTCTGTCACAATTTAAGAAGTTACAGAATGAAGACTGAGATGCAATCATTTTTCCCTGAAGAATTTTCTTTTCTACAAATATGAACAAAGTGACTGAAGAGGAGCTCAACTATAAAGATAAAACTCTTTTGACTACACACAGCACAAATTGTGCTCACACAATCTACAATTAGTCACCTTAGCTCACTTATGGGGAGCAGAGAAACAAATAAAGATGGGGGGGTCCTTCCTGGGATTTAGATTAAAAAAGTACAACCTCTGCAGTTAGTGTGCTCATACTACAGCAGCAAACTTAAATAGCTGCCACTGTTAGAGAGCCACCTGGGTTTTCTTGCTGTGTGAGGGGGTTCTTGATCTTGGGAAAACTTGCTGAGCATGTTGGCTTATGCACTTGAATATGAAGGAAAGTGAGCTCTTTCCCATACTACTGTCTTGGGGTCTCACCTGATGTCTCCAGATTCTCTCGATGGAGAAAGGGATAGCCCCTTCCTTCAAGCCTGGACATTTAGGCTAGGTGGAGAGGACAGGAGGAAGTTGTCCTGCATGATGTATGGACTGTTGGAAATATAAGGAGAGAATCAAATTCCTTCCAAGGGTAGAATCTGCAGCGCACTCAGCATCTAATAAAAGCTGCCAGAAGGCAATGATGAAGTCAAAAGAGGATGCTGGTTTTGGAAGAAGGAGCCTGATACTATTTTTCTGCCATTGCAGTCGTCATATACTCCTCTTAACTGATACAAATACCAGCCCATCATAGAAGAGAGGGGTGCATAAAATCCTTACTGTCATTAAGCAAAGATAAACATGATTCATAGCCAATGGCTAGGGATCAGATTCTAGAGTGACACTGGCTTTGCAAGTTTTGTGAACACAGTTCCCTGTGTTTCAAATGTAAGTCATGGGTCGGCTCACATTGCTCCATTTGGATCTAATGCACACAAGGATGACATTTAGTAGAGCCTTCTGTTCTTGAATTTGAACTTCAGAATTAGTCTTTTAGCTCTTTTTTGGGGGGCTAGTCATCAGCTGCTGTGCTAGTGAACAGCTGCTCTGTCTTCAAAAGGCAGGCCTCTGGTTCTGAAACAAAGTCAACCAGAAAAAGCTAGTGGGTCCTCTTGGTTCATATTCATACACAGGAATTAGAAATAAGCAGTCAGCCAAGACACTGTAGGAAAATGAGCACTTGCTGTAGTAACATTTGATTGACCAGCAACTGCATTGGACATCCAGCTAGAGGCATTTGCTCCAAGTGTGATGTTTCCCATGACTGTCCAAATTAGAGAAAAAAAAGATGTGCAAAGTGAAATCCTCTCCAAGTCAGTCTTCCAAGGCAAAGCATAAGCACATCAGTAACTAGGATGTAAAAAAATTGTAGGTCAAAAAATTGTCCCAGGTGGCACTGTCTGGGAAATAAAGCTAAGGAAGAGAGTCATTGATACTGGTCAATCTCTATTGCCTCTAGGTTACAAAATAATTCACAAGATGCTCAGAAGCTTCTTGCCAACAGTTGAGTCTCTTGAATCCAAGAAGTACCTGTGGCAAGCCAGTTTGCTGTGGAAGCAGCCACCATCCAGACAACCTTTTACCAGTGTATTTAAAATGAAAACAGTAGATGAATCACATCAAAGAGAAATGGCAAGTTCTTCTCCTTCACATCTGGTCTCAGATCATACAGAAATTCTGTGTTCTAGTTGCAAGGCAAAAGAAAACCCTGCAATCTAGCTACAGATCAGAGGCACCACATAAGCAGAGTTGGTGTAAGAGTAAAGATAGAGACAGTAGAAATGCTGAGCTTCTTCAAAGCACTTTATCCTCTGCCATGTATATAATACATGGGCACATAAAAAACACATGGAGTACATCATGGCTTAGGAAAGACAGGTTCACCAAAGTCAAGCTTCTTAGAATTGATGGAAATTCTGATCCAGTATGAGGGACAGCAGTCATATCTTGCTCAGTCTCTAGGGACAGCTAAACCTTGGTACTTTAAGTTTACTTTAGTACTTTAAGTTTACACAGAAGTTTACACAGAAATTCAAGTCTGGGTTAAAGGCTAGAACAAGTATCTTTTAAGGCAGTGAGGTCTAAGCTTCAAGTATGGCAGGTTGTTTCAGTCAGTATAGGGCAGCTAAGTTGCAATTTGCAGATGTTCTAGCAAGTCCTTATTAAGGCAGTCAAACATCCTTCCAACACTGTGAAACTTCTGTTTGGGAGAGAGGCTCACTGGAGACAAAAGGCAGCCACTGCCCCACCTATGCTGAGCAGCCAGGCAGACACAGCAAACATTACATGTTCTGAAGCTCAACAGAGGGCCTTAGAAAAGAGCTGCTGTGCCTCCCTACACCAAACTCCCAGAGGACTGGAGCTGATGACCTCCAGAGGCCTCTTCCAATCTAAATTATTCTACTGTCTTGTGACTTTACAACTCTGTGATCGTTGGAGCCCTTCTCCAGTGACTAGTGTGCAAAGGATCGGCTTTCTACAGACTGGGCTCCTTTCAGTGCCGGGGCACCCAGTAAAGGCAATTAGTATATCTCTTTAAAGACTGGGAACAAACCATTTACTGACAAAAAAAATGTTGTTTCCAATAGAATGGTTTCAGTGGATCACAGTCCATTGCAAACCTAAGTTTCCAAATCACAGCAAGAGTCAAAAATGGGTTATGTATTGTTTCCATAGGCATTAGATACAGACTCTTCAGAGTTGTAAGTCTAAGGGGAAGCTGCTTCTTCCATTTTCCATTTGTTGTCCAATCAGAAGCAGACGTCCCAACCTACACAGCAGAAAAATGGAGAAGTGCAGTGGGAATCTTAGTTCTTTCGGTACTGGAAGCACTAAATGACTATGCTTCTTCCACTGTGGGAACTTCCTCTGTCCTGTAAGAAAAAAGAAAAGATTCAGAAACAAAGAAGAAAGAATGAAAAATCATAGGTCATCCTACCTGTTCTGAGCAGATTCACAGATTACATTGGGTTGGAAGGGACCCTCAAAGGGTCCAACCCCCCTGCAGTGAGCAGGGACACCTCCAACTATATCAGAATGCCTAGAGCCACATCAACCATAACATAGTAACAAATCTATTCATACATGCACACATCCTAGCTGGGACTAAAACCACACCTCCTTCCAAAAATTGGAAGAAAAATGGCAATGTGCAAAATACAGCCCTGTGAGAAGACACCAACCTGGTACAATTCTGCATGTATGTGATAAGGGATACCTAATGTTAGGGGTTTTAATTTTTAAAATCCTTCATTTTTTGAGGTGGAATACACTGCCTAACCTGGGGACTAGCAATTGGATACAAAACTTTTCATGCTTCGGTTGCTACCTGAAATCTAGTCCCAGCGTAAACTGAAAAGATGAGCTCTGAATAGTAGTTCTTCACTGCCCATATAATGCATGTTCAGTTCTCAGGAGTCCCAACAAATGAGCCATCTTTTTCCAACAGACCTGAAGAACCATACATTTCTTTACCACCACAGCCACCCATGACCTTAAAGCCTATTTCAAGTAGCTTTAGGCATCTTACCTGTATGCTTCCCCATATGAAACATCTTTAAAATATCACCAAGACAGTACAAAAATCAGTAACAGGAGAATCATGTACATGTTAAAAAATCTGAAGTAAGCCAACACCAGAGAGGGCTGCAGAGGGATACTCAGTACTGCTGCCTGCTCTGGAAGTGCATTCTCTTCAGGCTATTCAACACCAACACATACACGGAGCCCCAAATGCCTCTAGGTGGGGACAGGAGTGAGAGGGTCTAACAAGTCAACCGGTGTCAGATGTGATAGGGAACCTACTTTATCTGACTGCTCACTTTGCCCCTGAACACACCATAGATGTCTGGCAGCAGCAAACTCAGCAGCCTCTTTATAACCAAGGTGAGCAGGACAGGCAGTGCTCCTTGCTCATTTACAAGACTACAAGCCGCACAAAGTAACAAACATTCACTCTCACTCCCCAAAACCCACCTCTTCCCATAGATGGGAATACCAAAAGGCAGCTGACTCACCGAGCGTGGATCTGCACGGCCTTTGTGCTTCTTGTCCAAACCTGGGATGATCTCTAAGGAGCGGTAACTGGGGGGTTTATCTTCCGGCCATTCCCGAGACTGGTGCCGACGCTTGCGGTTTGTCGCTGGGAGGCGAACTTGTTCTTCTGAGGAGCTCCATGACCCCCGGCGAGAAGGAGGAGAGTAGCTGTGCTGCCGCTGACCTGAGCGATTGCTTCTCCTGGTGTGGTGCTGATACTCTCTCCTCTCTGTGGGCTCCTGTCTCCAGCCACGACGGTGGTTGGAGCGCTCCTTGGCCTCTTCTGGATAGAAACTGCCACTGCTGCTGCTGCTCTTGCCGCTCTCAGCCTGGCGTGGGGGTGACACATCCCGTCTAGAGTGCTGGGGCCTGTCATTGTAGTTATCTGTCCTCTGCCTCTGCCTGTCCCAGGCATCCCGGCTGTAGCTGGAATGAGAATCGCCACTAGAAGGCAAGGGCCACCTCCGGTTCTCTCTCCTGTCCTCTGCTGCAGGGTCTTGGGGCCTGGGGTTGCGGGCGGCTCTCTGCAGATGTGAAGAGTTGCTGCTTCTATGGATGGAGGAGATGTGATCAGTGAGAGGAGGTGGCACAATCTCGGAGCCCAGGGAGGACAGCAAGCTTGGCTGCACAGCCTGCAGCTGGTGGGAAGATGGCCGGAGTTGTGACATGTTCATGTTTTGGATTTCAGATTCCAGATAATCCAAAACACCCTTGTTAGGGGAAAGCTGAGCTTGTGGCTGCACCAGTGGAAGACTGTTCTGCAGAGACACATCTAAGAATAAAGGCACAGAACACAGTCAAAGGGAAACAATAAAAAGGGTACTTCTGCACTAATGATCCTGACTGAGTCCCTTTTGAGCCTCTCTTGTCCTGCTCCTCCTCACTGCCAGAGCTGTGTGAGTCTCAAGCACAAGAACCAGAACATCTGGACTACACAAGGTAAGGTTTAAAGAGAAGTAACTAGCAAGTTGCAGCGTGTGTTTTGCACAGCACAGAAGAAATCAAAGTCATCCAGCACTTGGAATACAGTTTATGTATTTATAGAAATGTTTTTTCCTACTGCCTTTAATTCCAACAGATTTTATTTTTTAAAACATGGAGAAATTTTCAAGTTTCTTCCTTCATCTCATTGAACTGGAAGAAATATGAACCAATACTACCAAAGAAAAAGAAACGTTTATGTATATGCACACATACACACACACATATACATATGATGTAAGTAGTAAATTGAGAAGTTTCTTCTCTAGAAGACTGGTGCAGCTCTGGTACAATTACCCAAAGAAGTCATGGAATCTCCATCCTTGCAGGCTTCCCAGACTCGGGGGAAAGCCACAGCTAATGGGTCTGAGGTTGATGACAGTCCTGCTTTGATCAAGAGGTAGGACTACATGACCTTAGAGGTCCCTTCTACTCAACACCTCTAAAAAGCTGGTGTGAAACAAATTTAAGGGAAACTTAAGCAATGAAGATTCACAGATGGTGAAAACACAAGCTAAGAAACTGCCTGAGGAACATCCTTGCCCATTTTCTGCCAGCAATCCTAGGTTTTTCCTGAGAAGACTCAGTGTATTCTGTCTTAAATCATGGTGGCTCAATCACCAGATCTTCCTAAGGAAAACTGGTGCCCTGGCTAGGAAAAATGGTAACTGTAAAATTAAGTAATGGTCTAAACAAGTATATACTCCAAAATCTTGAATCTAGCATTTGAGATGTTTGCAAACTATTTCTTCAAACAAGTTAAGACTCACCAGACACATACTGTGCACAGTGATAAAAAGCTAATTTCAAATGAAAAATGTATTTTTATTTATTTGAGAAGTCATTAAGTTGAATCTCCTTATTTTCCTTGGGTGATTAAATAACATTACTGGTAATGTAATTTTATTACTTATTTCTCTAGGACATCAGAGACTCCATCTTCCCTCCTCCATTAAAGTGACAAATAAATATTACTAATACAAGAAATTTTGATGCAGAATGATTGGGAAGTTCTTTCTGGTTCTTCATTTTTTGCTGCATGCAGGCTAGATCTATTGTACAGAAAGCAGTTTGCCCTTAATCATTTGAAGACTAGACATTTGATAAGAACTCAAAACAAATTGCACCTCACTTGTCATGTCAATTTTGGCTATAAGGAGTTGACCGTGACCAGCACAGCAGAACAAAGAGACAGTACCCTCCTCTACCACATGAAGTGAGATAAGCTGGGTATATTTACCCTGCAGTCACTGGGGTGTAGCGCAGATATACTTTAGTTAGCGTTAAACTACTTCAACCAGCACAGAGCCTAGCAAGAAACTTAGGATGAGTAAGCTGTATTTATTCACCCAGTCAAGTCTATAGTATGATGCAGATATCCTAGCTTGACAGCTCCGCTACATGCAGTCTAAAGCTAAAGCCTCACTATTGAACCTCCCTGAGAAGCTATCTGTTTCTTATCCTGATTTCCCCCTGAAATGAGCCCTGTAGTCTCACCTTGTTGTAGTAGAGGGTTCAGCTGGTAAGAGGAAAGTTGTGAGTTCCTGTCACTACTTCTGTAGAGCATGTTGGGTGCCAGCCAAGGTGCAAGTGCCTGAGCTTGCTTCATGAACCGATGCTGTTCCAGTACTGTAAAAGAAGATGGAGAAAGCTTACAGCAGCTATCCAGAGAGCACAGCTTGCAGACCACATACCATTTCACTTAACTGTAACAGAATCACAGAATGTTAGGGGTTGGAAGGGATCTCTACCAATCCCCCTGCCAAAGCAGGATCACCTAGGTGGGCCTTGAAAGTCTCCAGAGAACAAGATGTACATCCTCTCTGGACAGCTTGTTCTAGTGCTCCACCACCCTCCCTGTGAAGTTTTTCCTCATGTTGAGGTGGAGTCACCTGTGTTCCAGCTTTGAATGTAATCAGATACAGGAAATTCACAAAATAAAAATCTCTCTCCACCCTATGACAAAGGTTAAACAGAGCAGAGGAAAACTCCAATATGAAGTTGTACAGCTTCAAAAAGATACCTAAAACAGAAGAAAAAGGTTACTGCCTGACATTTGGGGTATAGTTCCAGCAAGTAGGAAGAAACTATGATTATGTACACAGCATACAATCAAATACAAATCTTCTACGTGCAACTACAATTGCAGAAAGGTAAGAAATAATGTTTCTTATAGCAAGACATATGACACTGTTTTTATTCTCTTAAAACTCTCTCAGCTCATCATTGGTCTTTTCCCCTTTTAGATTTGATTTGCAGCTAAATGAGACCTCTTTTTGCCATCTTCATGTAGGCTCTCTTCGGATCCTATTTTCCACACTGTACTCCATCATTTTCTGTCTGTTCCACTGAAGGCATTCAGAAATGCACTGTCCAGCTTCTCTCTAGTCTTTTGATCACTGCTGTTGGATCTCTCTGTAATTAACCTCACCATGACTACCAAAATTAAATCACTTAAGACAGTATGATCAAACTGGTGAGCTACTACATTTCCTGTTCTCAGCAGCAATGTTCAGAGTGCCAAAAAAGAGCAAACTCAGTGGAAATTTCTCTCTCATTGTTTTTTTCCACCACTGTTAACTCCAGACCCCTACTCATGCAGTCAAGCTCCAATTCCACTTCATTTTTTCAGCACTTCCTTCTCACCTTCTGTATAGAGACAGTTTCGCCATCCCTGTCTTCAAAATCATTGCTACTTCTTTTTTGGGAATACTTAAAAACCTCTTACAGAAACTTTGTCTACCACATTCAAAACTTAAGTTTATGAACAAGTAACCTGCAAGGCCCAGACCTTAGAAGCCTCACTCTGCATGGTCTGTCTGTCATTACTNTATGCAACTTTTTTTCTTTTTCCCCCCCCCCCCCCCCCCCCCCACCAAGGGATTTTCCTTCAGTTTAGTTTCAAACTTAAAGGAAGAGAGAAGGAAGAAAACGAAAAAGAATAAAAAGAAATGCAAGGCCTTGTCTCTTGCTCTCCTGTTCCTTCAGTTGTGACTTTGAGAATGTCCTAGAACCTGCTGAGGGAATGTTCCTGGGTTTTGACCACAGTCTCTGCATGAAGAGTGAAAGGCCTAGCAGCCGTGGGCATACCTACTTAGTGTTCCTCTCCTCTGGGTTTAAAGGCAGTGACTAGGACCAAAGTCATCCTATCTCTAATACTCTGCTCTCTCCCTACAACTGAACAAATGCAGAATTGCTCTTGGACTTTCTTCCCTACCTTCATCCTCTCCCATCTCTCCCCCATCTTCATCTCTCCCCCATCCCTGGAGGTCTTTAAAAGACATTTAGATGAGGTGCTTAGGGACATTGTCTGAGTTGTGTGCACAGCGATGTAAGGTTATGATTGGACTCAATGATCTTATGGTCTTTTCCAACCAGGTGATTCTATGAATTTTATGAACTCTCTTCCTTCCTCACACTTCTGCTTCCAGTTTGAACCTGATACGTACTCAGGTTCTCCACCTGCAAAATGAATGTAAAGTTACAGATCTCTTTTAAAAGTAAACATAGGCATCTGAGGAAGGTCAGATTCACTCTAATTCCAAAACTCGTACCTTCTATAAAATGTCAGCAGAATGTCACACTGTTCCCTTCACTTACTCCCCACTGAGAAAGGTTGTTCTTCACCTCTGACAGATTTAACAGCTGCTGGACCAAATGATCCAATTATAAAAAAATTAGTATTTCCCAACCTAGTCAGATCNTGTTTTTTTCCACCACTGTTAACTCCAGACCCCTACTCATGCAGTCAAGCTCCAATTCCACTTCATTTTTTCAGCACTTCCTTCTCACCTTCTGTATAGAGACAGCTTCGCCATCCCTGTCTTCAAAATCATTGCTACTTCTTTTTTGGGAATACTTAAAAACCTCTTACAGAAACTTTGTCTACCACATTCAAAACTTAAGTTTATGAACAAGTAACCTGCAAGGCCCAGACCTTAGAAGCCTCACTCTGCATGGTCTGTCTGTCATTACTGGGTGAAACTTTTGTGCAACAGAGCCTATGCAAAACTTCTCTTACATGGCTTCAGTGGCAGACTCTTACTGCAGCCTATTTCTGGTCAGGCATGAACAGCACATTCTCAGCTATAAAATTCAGTAAACAGATAGGAGTGTAATTGCCTTTGAGACTTTTAGCCCTCTAATAAATCTGGCTGAAGTTGGCTGATGAAATTAAAAACTATTGGAGGGAAAGAGATAGGGGATAGATGGACAGGCTGACTGCATAAGCCTTACTTCTGTAAGAAACCAGACTACAGCTAAACTCCAATTAATTCTGTCCCCTGGGTTCATCTGCAGCAGGCAGCATTGAGACTGCATACTCTTTGGGACTGAGCTCTCCATTTCAGATAGCACTACATTTATTAAACATGTCCTTCTTCAGCTGTCTCACTGAATTTATAGAGATCACTACCTGTTGCAAAACAAGGACTGAGCATGTCTCTTAACATATCCAACAGTTCATGCAGCCCCACTTTGTTCTCCACTCCCAGCTCCTTCCTCCTCCCCAGCCTGGCTCTAACCAGAGTGAACTACAAAGCTGGAAGCTGCAGGGGGTTTAATCCTAATACTCTAATTTTCCTTCAAAGCTGTGTGGCCTGAGGTAGCAGCTTTCAAGCATTTAATGTCAAACTNGTCTTTAAAAGACATTTAGATGAGGTGCTTAGGGACATTGTCTGAGTTGTGTGCACAGCGATGTAAGGTTATGATTGGACTCAATGATCTTATGGTCTTTTCCAACCAGGTGATTCTATGAATTTTATGAACTCTCTTCCTTCCTCACACTTCTGCTTCCAGTTTGAACCTGATACGTACTCAGGTTCTCCACCTGCAAAATGAATGTAAAGTTACAGATCTCTTTTAAAAGTAAACATAGGCATCTGAGGAAGGTCAGATTCACTCTAATTCCAAAACTCGTACCTTCTATAAAATGTCAGCAGAATGTCACACTGTTCCCTTCACTTACTCCCCACTGAGAAAGGTTGTTCTTCACCTCTGACAGATTTAACAGCTGCTGGACCAAATGATCCAATTATAAAAAAATTAGTATTTCCCAACCTAGTCAGATCCAGGTGCAAATATATCCTATTTGAAGCAATTAGTGGAAGAAGTCCACAGCAGAAAAGGAACTAATAAGAAAAGAAGGAAGGCGTAAGTATGTTTACCCTGGTGGGCTTTTTTCAGAGCTTTTCCAAGAGGAATGTAATTGGCTTGCTCCTGGGGCATGTTTAATATTTCTGTACATCAATTCTGAATTACTCAAACAATGCACTTGTTTTATTACTAAGTTCAAAATCATCTTAGTTAATGACCTGACATAAACCACCCAGAATTACCTTGCCCCAATAGCATCTCTGACTGTTCAGCAGACCTAGGCTACCCTCTAGTGGCCAATAACTGGAAAGAAATCACCCGTACTTGGCTGGCACTTTGAACTCCTAAGACTTAGTGGAGGATTCTGCCTTCTCTTCAGCTGCATGGAACTGTTATTTATAAGGACTGTTATTTAAGATGCTTTCTGTATTAATCTTCTTGTGGTTTTTAAGGCCTCCAGTTCATTTCTTGTAGTGCAAAAGAAGTCAGAGGCAGGATGAAGTGAAGTTGTGCTAGAGGAGGGGAGAAAGCAGAAGGATCCCTTGCAAACTGGATAATAAGGCAGGGAGCTTGGGATGGCAGATTACAGCCACAGAATCCAGCAGCCAGTCAGGGAGGCTGGGCTTCTCTTTACCTTCTTTCGTGAGCAAGGAAAGGTTTAGGGAACCCTGCAATAATCCCTCTTACCTAGCATCAACAGGAGGCAGTCATACAATGGCAGGGTTTGGAATGGAACCTCTGAAGATTAAGTCTAGTCCCCCTGCCAAAGCAGGATCACCTAGGGCAGGCCACATAGGAATGTATCCAGATGGGTCTTGAAAGTCTCCAGAGAAGGAGACACCACAACTTCTCTGGGCAGCCTGTTCCAGTGCTCTGGCACTTCCACAGTAAAGATGTTTTTCCTCACGTTGAGGTGGAGTTTCGTGTGTTCCAGTTCATGTCCATTGCCCCTTGTCCTGTCATTGGGCACCACTGAAAAGACACTGGCCTCTTCTGCTTGATATCCACCCTTCAGACATTTATAACCACTGATCGGATCCCTTCTCAGTCTTTTCCAGGATAAATTCTGCCAGGTCTAAGTCTTGCTTCATAAGACAGTTGTTCCAGCCCCTTTATCATCCTTGTAGTCCTCTGTTGGACTCTAGTCTCTAGTATATCCCTGTCTCTTCTGAACTGGGGAGCCCAGAACTGGACACAGTACCTCACCACATCTGACAACTGAAAATATAACTGACAACTGCAAAAACAACTGCAGCAGTCTGGAGTGGGTTATCATCTCCTATAGCACAGAAAAATAAAGAAGAGCTTACACATACTCTGAATCTCTTTTTTGATGAGGAATTCTGAAGATGTGAGTCTTTCATCTCCATCACCTCTCTATCTCTTCATGGAAACTAATTTTTCTGCCAAATTTCCATAGCCTTCTCAACACCACATATTTTACTTGACAGCCTGTAAAGCTCCCCCAAATTGTTTTGCTTTTAGCATTAAGAGGGATGTTCTGCTTGTTTTTTGCAAGAGATAAGCAAATTATGCTTAAATCTAAAACTCTCACAGCTTACTAACACCCAAAGTATAGCAAATAGCTCTTTTGCGGGTGAAAGGAAACCAGAAAGACATCTCCTTGTTCATAAATCCTCTCCCTGTAGCATCTGGAGAAGAATGTGGTGATTTCAGTAATAAATATATGTATTTGTTGCATTTTGTTCCTGTCAGATTGTGTAAACTGCAGGGTGTATTGCTCCTAAGTTTCATATACAGGAATACAGAGGTTCTTCAAAGCCAAAATTTGAAGAGTGGCCTTACTAAGAGAACAGAGTCTGGCTGCAGAATCTTTATTACTGCTAAAACCAGTGCACAAAAAGGTTTCTCTTGACTCTCAAAATCTCAGAATGCATTTGCATGGCTGATAGCCAAGGGAGAACATCTTTCTCCTTTTCTCCTTTCTTTCTTTCTTTCTTTGCACTTCCTTCCCCAACAAAAAAACAACCAAATCCTTTTTCTTGTTGAGGGAGCAGCTCTGAAAATAACAAAGATAGAAAATTCCAATTTTTACATAATAACCACTTGATGGTTAGGCCAGTCTGGAGAGTAGTACCAAGGCATCTGCTTGTCTTCCTTACATGCACAAGCATATGATCCACAAAACAGGAAAGAATAGTCCTGAGCTACTCATACAAGGGGGCTGTTAGTGCTCTGATGACATGAAAAAGTTGGTAGCAAGGTGTGAGTAAGGAACTGCTGAATGTAGGACACAGACGAGGAAGATGGGCTCCATATATCCTAACTTCCCTCTTCTAAACTCAGATAAGCTGGTCATGGAGATCACATTGGCCAAAGAAATGTCTCAGTCTATTCCAATGCTGAACTAGAGGGAGAAAGTGGAGTTCAGCAAGCTCCCAGTCAAGCTTTTATCTCGACAGAAGCCATGAATAGACACTTATTTGCTTGAACCTCACCTTTCTCATTACAGCAGCACCGTTTTGGGCAGCAAACACATGGGATGTAGCAGCAGCAATACTGTGGGCAGCACTGGCACCAGCATACTCCAATCAGCAGAAGGAGGAGGAGGCCACCAAGAATGATAAGGAGTACTGTCAGCCAGTCTATGGGAAAAACAAAGAGAAAGAGTATGTACCTGGGCACATTTAAGTTATTCAGTATCTCTCCACTGCTGGAGACTGGGGAGGAAGAAAACAGGATGAGGCAACAAACCACAGGCACTTACGGAGAACGATCAGCTTAACTTCTTTGTCTGCATCACCTGAGGTATCTCCTAGTGCTTCTACAGTGCAGTAGTACACGCCATGGTCCCACCACATGACCTCGCTGATGACAAGATCTGCTCCTGTGGAAGAGGGACTTGAAAGGTTAGCAGGCTATTTGGGACTGAGAGACACTAGTTTCAGGCCCCACTCTAAGAAGGCACTCTGCCATCAGGTGACATACAGTACTGAATCTCCCCTCTTTGCAAGCATACCCACCACCTTCCAACAATCCTATCCAAGTCCATTGAGAACTCTTGTAAACAGCATTAACTGCCAGACTCTTTTTCTTTGTATTGCTGGAAGCCAACACTGCTTAGAAGTGGGACGAATTCTGTGTGAAGTGAAATAACCACTGTGCTGCTGGTGATGGGTGTTCACAGATACTGGTTGTTGCCAACCCTACTGGTTTTGGAACACAGATCACTACCCCCATTAGGCCAGTCATCCCAGTAACTCTTCTGACAAAAAGAACCAGGGACAGCCAAGAGCATATAATAGACCTAGACAGTCATGCAGTACTTCCTAGAAGAATGAACTGTTTTCTAGCTTCTGAGCCTCTCAGTTTACTTTTTAGCTCTTCAGCGAAATGATCAGGCATCCTCAGCTCAGCCTCAACTTGCAGTGCTTCCAACACCCCCAGGCCAGCTGGGGACGGGGCCGTTCACAGCTCTTATTCCATTGCCACCTCACCAAATATGAAAGTTACAGATGACATTATCTTAGAATGGTAGGGGTTGGTACAAGACCTCTGAAGATTGAGTCCAAGCCCACTGCCAAAGCAGGATCACCTAGGGCAGGCCACACGGGAAGATGTCCAGATGGGTTTTGAAAGTCTCCACAGAAGGAGACTCCACAACCTCTCTGAGCAGCCTGTTCCAGTGCTCCATCACCCTTCCAGGAGAGAAGATTTTCCTCATGTTGAGGTGGAACTTCATGTGTTCTAGTTTGTATCCACTGACCCTCGTCCTACAAGAGGACACCATTGAAAAGAGACTGGCCCCTTCTTGTCACCCGCCCTTCAGATATTTATAAACACTAATAAGATTTCCTCTCAGTCTTCTCCAGACTACACAGTCCTAGGTCTCTTGTCCTTTCCTCATAACGCAGATGTTCCTGTCCCTTAATGATGCTTGTTCCAGTCCCTTAATCATCCATTGGACTCTCTCTAGCATTGCCCTGTCCCTCTTGAACTGGGGAGCCCAGAACTGGACACAATATTCCGGATGTGGTCTCACCACGGCAGAGTAGAGGAAGAATCTCCTTTGACCTCTTGACCACACTCTGCTTAATGCACTCTAGGATACCACTGGCTTTCCTGGCGACGTTTTCACCATGTTTATGCTTCTCTTCACTTAATAGGTCCAGATATTGGATAGGTCCTTACATCAAGTCACTTACGGTTCTGAATGGTGATCTTTCGCTGCTGGTAGTCAATACCCAGCACAGGCTCCTTCTGCCCATATTTCTGGATGACAATGCGCACCTTTCGCTGGCTGTCATTGCAGTCATTAGATGGGTCCTGGCCAAGAGTTAAACCAGCCTGGTACGCTACAAACACACATCAAGTAAGATGCCAAAAGTTATTTCAGAGGACCAATTCCTTTCCCTTTGTGAGCAGCTGAGAAACTCTTGAATGTTTAGTAATAAAATGCATGGCTTCAAACGAGCAAGGCCAGGAGGCTTTGGAGTACTCAAAAGTGAATAGAGGCAGAGGAATGAAAATAACAGAGATTTTGAGAATGGTGGACCTACAGAGGAGATGGCTGCTGTATTCACAACTGAAAGAACAACAGGAGAAAGAAGCTAATGGTGGTAGGCTGGAGGGCAGCTCCCAGTATGAAGATAAGAGTGTAGGGGGGGAAGAAAAAGCTGTAAAATTCCCAGAAGCACTGGAACTAGAACAAAACTGCATTTATTTACTTAATAAAATCTTCAGACATACATGAACTGCTGTAGAGATTGTCCTCCATTCCCTCCCGTATGCTATTAGCTTTTGTGGAGATCATAAAGGAAAAAAAAAACCCATTATCTGATTCCAGCTAGGGTTTATACATAGACACTTAACACGATTAATGGAGGACTAGAGGCAACTTGTGTCAATGCTCTTATGACAGACTCACAATACGAACTAACAACATTGAATTGCCAAGCACTTGGGAGCTGAGATCTAGGGAAATGGTTGATGCACTCAGCACTGCCTATAAAGCACTTGCAATGAAGGGAAGAGTGGATAAACCTTGTCGAAGGCTCCTCCATTGCTGTATCTACAATGGATGATAGAATCACAGAATGGTTTGGGTTGGAATGGACCTTAGATCCCAATCATGAAGAGCCTACCTAACTAAGCAAACACCGTGACTTTCATGGTTTCTGTCCCTGCTGCGGGCTATTAGCTTGAGCCTGGGCTCAAAGCACTCACATTATGCTGGGATCAGCAGAGTCAATGACACACTTGCTCAGGGTTTATGTTGTAGAGCACTTGGTAATATGCCTACCCAACATCATACAGACTACATAAAGGACACCAAACAAGTCTAGGCTCTGAGCTCAGTCTTAGCATACAGTTTAAGCTATGGCTGGCCAGCTTAAATATACTACTGGGTTTATAGACAATGGAATGGAATAGTTTCGTTGGAAGGGACCTGCAATGGTCATCTAGTCCAACTGCCTGACCACTTAAGGGCTGACCAAGTTAAAGTACATTGTTTAAGGGCATTGATCTAATGCTTCTTATACATCAACAGGCCTGAAACATCAAACACCTCTCCAGGAAGCCTTTCCCTGGGTTTGACCATCCTCTTGGTAAAGAAATGTGTCCAAATGTCAAATCTGGACTTCCTCTGGCACATCTCTGAACCACTCCCATGCACCCTATCTCTGGATACCAAAGAGAAAAGCGCAGCTCTTCCACCAGCTTTGTTGCCCTGCTCTGGATGCATTCTAGGACCTTCATATCCTTCTTAAATTGTGTGGCCCAGAATTGCACACACTACACAAGGGGAGGCACACCAATGGCAAATCTGGTGGGATCATCACCTGTTTTGACTGTCTGGTTATGCTGTGTTTGATGCACCTCAGGATGTAGTTTGCATACCATCTTAAGAACCATCTTAAACACTCCTGGATTAAAGCTGTACAATCCAGAATGTCTGCACATGAAGTGCAATGTTATTACTTAGAAGTCTTTCTTTTCAATGTTATTACTTAGAAATCTTACTTCACTCCAAACTGCATGTGTTTTTTCCTAAAATCAGTAACACCTGGTCACAGGTATCTAGCTCCAACTATGGGGTCTCCCATAGAATCATAAAGTCCACTTACTGCAAGACCCTTACTTTTAAACATGCTGAAGCATAACAAGGGACTGACAAGATTGAATGAATTGATGACAAGGACAAATGAGCAGCTCTGGATGGGATTTCATAGTATCACAGAATGGTAGGCGTTGGAAGGGACCTCCAGAGATGGCAGAGTCCAATCGCCCCTGCCAAAGCAGGATCACTTAGGGCAAGCCACACAGGAAGATGTCCAGGTGAGTTTTTAAAGTCTCCAGAGAAGGAGACTCCACAACCTCTGGGCAGCTGTTCCAGCGCTATGACACCCTCACAGTAGAGGAGTTTTTCCTCATGTTTAGGAGGAACTTCCTGTGTTCCAGTTTGTATCCATTACCTCTTGGCGTATCGCTGAGGACCACTGAGAAGAGTCTGGCCCCATCTTTCTGACAGTCACCCCTTAGATACTGTAAGCATTAGTAAGATCCCCCCTCAGCCTCCTCTTCTCCAAGGTAAACAGCCCCAGCTCTCTCAGCCTTTCCTCACACCTTTCCAGTCCCCTCATCATCTCAGTGACCCTGCACTGGACTCTCCAGTATTCTTTGTCTTTCTTGATCTGGGGTGTCCAGAACTCCAGGTGAGTACCGTGTCATACATCTCTGCGTCAGATCACAAAATCTTGACACTGCAAAGAAATTCACAGACATCATCTATTTTTTTCTTGGAGTACTCAGACCTGGTTTATGGGCAGGACACTGTATTGTCCAGTAAGTCTACCTTCCCATTCCTTTCCCTTTGAAGAAGGATTCCTTGGAGGACAAGCTTGACACTTACAGGCTGAGTAGTAGTCAAAGATAGGGTCCTTGCAGAAGGATTTGAAGCGCCAAGTCACCACCACATCCTGCAGCTGAGCTGAGGTGCTGTAGTCACACTTGAGGATGACAGTGGCAAATAAGGTGGCATAACTCTCAGCATCCTGCACTGTCACCAGGAGGGAGAGACAACCTGCAAATGAGAACACAGAAGGCAGTCAACCCTCAGGAGTGGACCTCACATCACAAGTTTCACTCTGCTCCAGACCAGCAAATCAAGTACAGCTCCCTCAGCTTTATCTGGGACCTGCAACCACAGACCTCATCATCCTTTATGGTGATGCTAGAGTAACAAACTCTGGTTAGAACATGAGTCCCATCTTTCCATGACAGAAAGAAGGCAGCTTAAGCCACCTGTATTGGCTTGCCTTGTAGACTGAATTATTTTCTCCAGAGCAACTACTAGTAGCCATTATAGAGCACATAACTCTCTGTTCTCCTCCCACTCTGTCCCTCCAAGTCAAGGGAGATAATTTGTTAGGCCCAGAAGTACACAGGATGGGATTGCCTTGGCTTGTCATCCTAACCAGAGAAGTTCTCCACTGCCATCTGTTCACATAAACATCAAATTAATTTTATCAAGGTCTTGATAAGACAGTCATCAGGATGACTGTCTTTCGACACTGTCCTGCACCAC
>WBNM01014551.1:0-34746 GCA_013399055.1 Ramphastos sulfuratus | reverse complement strand
AAAAAAAAAATAGAGAAGAGCATTCAGATTTGCTGCAGATATGCAAAACAAATCTTAAAATTATTAGGACTACTTACATGATAATTGTTTTTCTCCAGGGCAAAGTGGTAATTGGAAGAAACGAGACCTGGGACTGATCTTTTGGGTTGTAATTACCTTTATAGATACAACGAATGCATGCTTGGCTCTGGCAGCTGAAATGGTTTCATTTGCTTTCCTTTGTGTATGTTGCCTGTAATTACTGCATCTGAGCACAGAAGACTTTGTCTTGTTGCTGTTTTGTAAAACCAAAAGGCTGAGGGGGGCCTGTGGTTTAGTTGCTGGATAATTTCAGAAGTTTTGAATACCAGAAAATTCCTAAGGAATTGCCTGCTTTGTTGAGCTGCTTTTATTATATTTCTTCTTTCTCTCTTCTTTTTTTCTAGTGTTCTTAAGAGTATAGGGTGGGAGGAGAAATGGCAGGAGCACATTGGCTTATTTACTACCCACAAAGGGGTTCAAGCATTTCTCTGCCTTGCTCTAAGTACTGTGGAATGCTGCTAACAATTGTGAATAATTTTATGCTTCTTTTGCAATCTGCTTGAGCATCATGACTGGAGTCCCTGGTTGTTCTGCTATTGTCATGGACAGATGTAAGCTGAGAGCCTAAACAAAAATGTGGTGCTCAAGTGCACTTCCCCTTCAGTCACACCCTAGCCAAATTCAGTGGTAACCTTCTCTGATTGCTGAAGAACAAAGAGTCAGGTAGAAAGGACTGGTCCAAACATGAGGATTGATGCCACAGATGGACAGTTCAGCACCTTGGGGACATATTTTCACTTCTTTGGGGCTTACTTGGAGGGCTCATAAAACAGGATTTTGTTCTGTGCTCTAAGTATTCTGCCACAATACTCATAGCACATAGTAAATATATCCCCTGCCATATTGACTCATAGAATCATAGAATCAGTTAGGGTTGGAAGGGACCACAAGGATCATCCAGGACTCTCAGTCTCCCTCCATAGGGGAGATGCTCAAGTCCCCCAGTCACCCTTGTGGCTCTCTGCTGGACTCTTTCCAGCAGGTCCCTGTCTCTCCTGAACTGGGGAACCCAAAACTGACACTATGGTCAGAAGTAGAGTATAGGGACACAAATGCAATGGGGATGAAAGATATTAGGATGTTAGGGATTAGAAGGGACCTCCACAGATCATCAAGTCCACCCCCTCTGCCAGAGCAGGACTATACAATCTAGCTCAGGTCACACAGGAACACATCCAGACAGATCTTGAAAGTCTCCAGAGGAGGAGACTCCATAACCTTTCTGGTGAACCTGTTCCAGTGCTCTGTGACCCTTAAAATAAAGAAATTCCTCCCCATGTTGAAGTGGAACTTCCTATGCTGTAGTTTATATCCATTGATTCCATTGAACTGGTCATGGTTCTTGTTACTTGAAACTTGTTCCTCCAGAAGAATTGGTGGTTTCTCTCATCTGTTCACTTGGACCTTGCTGTGTACTTGTAGGGATACAGAAAGTGAGATGTACAATCTACAGCTATCTGACTCCCACTTCCCCTTTGCACTTTGCCTCCCCTGATGCCTTCTCAGTTTAGAGGATTTCCAGAAAAAGCTGCAGAGAGGTTTGGCAGCCCTAGGCCAACACTGAGAAAGAAGAGATAAAGGAAAGTGGAATGCAACCACAAACTGCTGTGTTTGTTTCCCCCTGAAGATGTCTCTTTGGGTGCCCTGGTGGGTTGCAGGTGGAGAGCCCCAGGCAGATGGAGCCAGGGGATGAGCCACAGATGATCAGGGCTGGGATGTCAACCTTCTTCCCAGTCAGAAACAGGGGAAGTGCCTCAAGGGAAAGGTGGGATTTTGCCCTGGGTTGTACCTTGGTATCTGTCTGTTACCAGTGAAGCTTCAAATAGTTTTATCTTTTGCCTGCATATGTATTCCTCTCTCTTGCCAGCCCAGCATTTCTTCATCTGAATGTGTGAATAATAATCCCCTTGAGTTGATATGGATAAAATAAAAGCATGCTAAAACCCTCAAATGTTCAGGGAAAGATTTTATCTTCTGTTACGTGGAGAGATGTCTGCAGCCTGGCTTCAATAAAGGAATAACTTAAAAGGCAGAAAAAATAAGCAACGGCACATCAGCTCTCACTTCAGTGTGTAAACTTTGGAAAGGCCACCTGTCAGATCCCTGCTGGAAAGCAGCATTTTGTTTGGCATCTGGTTGATTGCCACCATGAAACGTTGAAGTGTTTGGAAACTTGTAGGACTTTCTTCAAAAGGCACACTTCCCCTCCCCCCTGTTCTCTAAATAATTAAACCTTAAACGTTCTGGCTTGCAGTTAAGGAAAGATAAAATGCTGCGGCAGGCTTCTTTCAAACACACTGGCTAATAACAGGGGGGCCTTTCACACTATTTATTTTAGCTTTCCCCACATGAAATGCAAAAGAAATTGCTTCAGTGTCACCTTAACTTTCCATCCTGGGCAATCACTGCTGCTGAGCTTGGTAACTGGAGTAAATCTGAAGTAACTCTGCTGAAACATGAATCAGAGAATCACAGAATGTCAGGGGCTGGAAGGGACCTCGAAAGCTCATCCAGTCCAACCCCCCTGCCAGAGCAGGATCACCCAGACCAGATCACACAGGAGTGCACCCAGGTGGGTTTTGAATATCTCTAGAGAGGGAGACTCCACAACCCCCCTGGGCAGCCTGTTCCAGTGTTCTCTCATCTTCACAGGGAAAAAAATCCTCCTCAATTTTCCATGAAACTTCCTATGCCTCAGCTCCCACCCATTGCTCCTTGTCCTGTCATTGGGCAGCACCGAGCAGAGCCTGAATCCGTCCTCCTGGCACTCACCCTTTACATCTTTATAAACATTGATGAGGTCACCTCTCAGTCTCCTCTTCTCCAAGCAGCACAGCTCCAGCTCCCTCAGTCTCTCCTCATAACAGAGCTGTTCCATTCCCTTCATCATCTTTATGGCTGACCCAGTTGCGGGGCACTGCGTACTTATTCCAGTGTCAAACTGGCGTATGAGCACAATGTTGATCTCAGGAGCCTTCTCCTGTCATAATGCTGATCAGTCCCTGAAGCTGCTCCAGATTTTAGTGGCTCACATGAGCTACTCCCAACTGGGGCGGTGTGACTGAGGGCAGAACGAGATCTGCAGCTGTCAGCTGCCTGATGTCTTGTCTTGCAAAAGAGATAAAGATGCAACTCGATGGCTGTTGGGCAGCCAGCAGAGTTTGCTCTGATCGCTCAGCCTGACTGTTTCCCCCGAGTGCTACAGTCTGCTGCAGGGTCCTGTTGGAAGCAAGTTGCTTCATGATTCCGGCACTTTGAGGAATGCAAAGCTCCAGATTAACACCATCTGTTATTTGGAGATAAAAGCAAAGAGGCTGTGTTAGCGGCTAGTCCTCTTTGTAACAGCTGCTCTTTTAAGTAGCAGACACTATGAAGCTACAAGGCTGGTGAAGGGGCTGGAGCACAGCCCTATAAGGAGAGGCTGAGGGAGCTGGGGGATGTTCAGCCTGGAGAAGAGNACCCCCCCCCACCCCTGCCAAGGAGCTGCATGAGAGTATTTTCTCACAAAGGCTGCCTTCTCCAGAACCTCTTCCTGTTGGTTTAAATTACAATGGGGATGGTTCAGACTACTGTAAATTAAAGAGAAACAGGAATCCAGTTTGCCCTTTCCTATGGAGGAGTCATTTCTTCTCTCTGAAAGTGATGGCTGAGCCCTGATAGAATGAAATCCTGAACGTGCAGCAATTCATGTGGAGGAGCAAAACAAAAAAGCAAAATCCCTCTTTTATTCTGCCACAGCATCTTGGGAACTTTTCAAGATGCTGTCATCTGGTGACAACAAAGATCTCACATCTCCTTTCAAAAGCTTTCCTTCTGACCTTGTACAAATTGGGGGACATGTAAAAACAATTGCAGACTACAATGCAGGCTAATCTCTGTGCAAGCTAAGGCAGACATTCCTAAAAATAATGAGGAATGGCACAAAGAAATAGTAAGGCAGCAGCTTTGCATAAACGCCTTGTGATTTGTAGATGTCTCTGGTTAGTCTGCAAACTTGCCCAAATCTTCTGGTTCTTACAGGGTCATGTTTTNAGATGCAACTTGATGGCTGTTGGGCAGCCAGCAGAGTTTGCTCTGATCGCTCAGCCTGACTGTTTCCCCCGAGTGCTACAGTCTGCTGCAGGGTCCTGTTGGAAGCAAGTTGCTTCATGATTCCGGCACTTTGAGGAATGCAAAGCTCCAGATTAACACCATCTGTTATTTGGAGATAAAAGCAAAGAGGCTGTGTTAGCGGCTAGTCCTCTTTGTAACAGCTGCTCTTTTAAGTAGCAGACACTATGAAGCTACAAGGCTGGTGAAGGGGCTGGAGCACAGCCCTATAAGGAGAGGCTGAGGGAGCTGGGGGATGTTCAGCCTGGAGAAGAGGAGGCTCAGGGGAGACCTGATTGCTATCTACAACTACCTGAAAGGAGGTTGTAGCTAGGTGGGGTTGGTTTCTTCTGCCAGGTGCTCAGGGACAGAACAAGAGGACACAGTCTCAAGCTGCACCAGGGCAGGTTCAGGCTGGATGTTAGGAAGAATTTCTTCACAGCAAGAGTGATTGGCATTGGAATGGGCTGCCCAGGGAGGAGGTGGAGGTGTTTAAAAGGAGACTGGATGAGGCACTTGGTGCCATGGTTTCTTTGATTAGAAGGTGTTAGGTGATAGGTTGGACTCAATGATCTCGAAGGTCTTTTCCAACCTGGTTAATTCTGTGATTCTGTGATCCCACTCAAGTAAAAAGGGCTTCAGGTTAATCATATCAACCTGCTTTCCTTCTCTGAGCTTCCTCTGTGCTCTCCCCAGACCTGCCAAGGGCAAGGAGACATCCCAATCCCTCATAGCTAGTCTCCAGGAGAATTATATTGCACCCATACCAGATGGGAAGCTGATGGGCAGCTTAAAGGACTACTTCCCTCATTAGGATCTGGAGGCAAGCCCTGCAGCATAGCCCCTGGAGAGCAAGTCTGTCCCTCAGTGCAAAANATTTTTAGATGGGAAAAGGCCTGTAAGGCCATTTTGAGTCCAACCATCAGTGGAGGACTGCCAAGTCCACCACCTACACTCTTGCTAGGCTTGCTAGCCATGTGTCTGAGAAGCAGTATGTTAGCTTCATTTTCAAAGTCAGTCAGTTCAAGAGGGACAGGGATTTACTTGAAAGAGTCCAGTGGAGGGCTACAAAGATGGTGAAGGGGCTGGAGCACTGCCCTGTGAGGAGAGGCTGAGGGACTTGAGGCTTTTTGGTCTGGTGAAGAGAAGACTTAGAGGGAATCTAATCAATGTTTATAAATATCTGAGAGCTGGAGGTGAAGAGGCAGGGGACAGGCTCTGTTCAGTTGTGCCCTGTGATAGGACAAGGGGTAATGAATGTAAAATTCAGCACTGAAAGTTCCACTTCAACATAAGGAGGAACTTTACTGTAAGGGTGACAGCGCTGGAACAGGCTGCTCCGAGGGGTTGTGGAGTCTCCTCTGGAGACTTTCAAGACCTGTCTGGATGTGTTTATGTGTGACCTGAGCTAGATTGTATGGTCCTGCTCTGGCAGGGGGATTGGACTCGATGATCTGTGGAGGTCACTTCCAACCCCTAATGTCCTGTGATAATATTTCCAGGAGACATTCTCATGGTACAGGGACGTCAGCCTGGAGAAGAGAAGTCTCTGGGGAGACCTTATTACAGCCTTTCAGTACTTAAAGGGTGCCTAGAATCGATCACTCTCTAGAGATTGCTAAAATGACAGCACAAGCCCCAGTCAGATCCCAGTCATTTCTTGAAGGACAAAGGAGACAGTTCCTTGCAGCAAAATTGGTTTTAATCATGTGTCCCTCTCCTGGTTTCTCACTGCTGTGACATGCAATTTTTTTCACTGTCATACTCTCACAAGGTGACTATGGAATAGGATGGTGCCACTGCCCTTCTGTTCGCTTCAGTGAGTAGCTGAGTGTGGTGGCTTGGGAGTTACTGTCTCCCCCAGAATTCACCAGACTAGACTCAGTCTATAGGAAGTTAAGGAAGCTACATTTACAGCTTAGCACATTTTACAAGCATAGATTTGTACAATACACAAACATTGACAGTTACATACAAGCTAAAAGTAATACAGAAATACAAAATCCCTCCTGAAACAGACTGCCCAGGAGGCTCCCGACCAAACCTTGCCCCCTCCCTCCTCCTTCTCCTCTTTCCCTCCCCTCAGAAATAACCAGATCAATCTCTGTATAGCTCACCTAATAAATCTGCAGAGATCTGAGGTGAGAAGTCAAAAAGACAACAAGGAGGTTAGAGGAAAAAGGGTTAGGTCGGGTTACAAAGATCTCATTCAAAGGAGCCAAGGCAGATGCAACCAGCCACAGACCGACAGAGGAAGAGAACAACTGAGAACTAACAGAGAAATGTGTGAGAAGTGAGTGTCTTTTCTTATATTTTGACTACTTGCATCTCTTAGAAGAAGGAGTGATATAGGTCACTGTTATTTTTCTCCTTACAGACAAGGATTTAATTTCTCTCAGTAAAATATTCCAATTAGCCTCCAACCACCACACCGAGATCTATTTTTCAGCTTTGCCATAACCACAGAATCACAGAATGATAAGAGCTGGAAGAGACCTTGAAAGATCAAGTCCAACCCCCCTGCCAGAGCAGGATCACCTAGAGTAGTTCACACAGGAACACATCCAGGTGGTTTTCAGTTATCTCCAGAGAAGGAGACTCCACAACCTCTCTGGACAGCCTGTTCCCAGGCTCTGTCCTCCTCACTGCAAAAAAAGTTTTTCCTCGTGTTTTCGTGGAACCTCCTCTGCTCCAGCCTGCACTCACTGGCCCTTGTCCTATCATGGACATCACTGAGAAGAGCCTGGCTCCAACCTCCTGACCTTCTGCTTTTCTATGCAAAATCACCAGCAGATCACCTCTTGATTTGCTCAGAGCTGGAACTTTCCAGCTTTCTTTCTTCATGCATAAAAAATTATTTAAATGCATTTTTGTGATATCTTCCCCCTCTTTTACTAGAAATGAACACATCTCTCTGTGTTATGTTTAGATTTGATCATGAAGGAAATGCTACAGCTCCTATTCAACAAGAGATCCTGCTCAGTGCTGGAGCACAACACATCCAAGCCAGCTGGCCCAAATGCATTCCCATCAGTGAAAATAACTCCATAATTTGGTCTCTCTTTGTTGATGAATAGAAAACATATCACTTCTACAAAGCTCTTCCCTCAAGCTTCACCCCCTTCCCCTTTGTCTCGTAGTTTTGATTCACAGATTCTGATTCAGAACCCTTTTCTGTGAAAGGTAGCTCAGCTTTTATATTATGATAACATCTGGAAGCCTAGAGCTAAAATGGAAATGCTGTTGGGCTTAATTGTACTAACTGCTGTATAAACATAAGATGCACATCCTTGTCCCAGACCTACAAGATGAAACAAATGCAAACAGGTGGGCAAGACAAGAAAAAAATAACAGATTGAATAGGACAGTCCCAATTCTTTGGTGTCAATGCTCAAAACTCTTCATTCATTTGGGCCATAATCCAGCTGACAGCAGATGCTCAGATGAAGAATATAAGTGCAGTGCAAGTATAGAATGACCTTTCCACTGCTTTATCTCCCAGCTTCCAGTAGGAACTTGTTTAGAGGCTCCTTAAGCCAGAAGTTATACCTACATTGTTGTGTTTAGCTGTGCTGTATGAGCTGGTTTGTTTTTTTTTTTCCCTTGAATTTGTCTTAATTTCTTTCTAAAAGTTATTTGGGGCTCCAGAGCATCCTGTGGCAATGAGTTCCCCTTTTAATTGCTTGCAGGAAAAGTGTTCCCTTTCATTTGCTTTGAACTTCTTGCCTCATAATTTCATTAGTTGCCAATAAATTCTTAAAATTCATTGTTCCATTCTTTACTTTCTTTGTGAGATCCCACTAGAACTCTTTGCTGTCTGGTTAGGCTAAGTAATTCTTAGCCTAACAGAATGGTAAGGTTGGAAGGGACCTCAAGGATCATCTAGTTCCAACCCCCTGCCATAGGCAGGGACACCTCCCACTAGCACAGGTCACTCAAGGCCTCATCCAACCTGGCCTTGAACACCTCCAGGGAGGGAGCAGCCACAACCTCCCTGGGCAACCTGTGCCAGTGTCTCACCACCCTCACTGCAAAGAACTTCTTCCTAACATCCAGTTTGAATCTCTCCTCTGCCAGTTTAAACCCTTTACTCCTCATCCTGCAATTACAAGACTTTGTAAATAGTCCCTCCCCAGCCCTCCTGTAAGCCCCCTTCAGATCCTGGAAGGCTACTCCAAGGTCTCCTGGAAGCTTCCTCTTCTCCAGGCTGCAGAGCCCCAACTCTCTCAGCCTGTCCTCACAGCAGAGCTGCTGCAGTCCTCTGAGCATCTTCGTGGCCTACTCTGGACTTGCTCAAACATTTCCATGTCCTTCTTGTGTTGGGGGTTCCAGAACTGCACATAGGACTCCAGGTGGGGTCTGAGGAGAGCAGAGTAAAGGGGCAGAATCCCCTCCCTTGCCCTGCTGGCCATGCTTCTCTTACTGCAGCCCAGGACTCGGCTGGCTGTCTCAGCTGCATGCACACACTGCAGGCTCATGGTGAGCTTTTCATCCAATCCAACCTATCACCCTTTATATTCTAAAAAAGAATTAATAATGCCACCACTTACAGAATGGTAGGGGTTGGAAATGACCCCTGGAGATTATATGGTCCAACCCCACTGATAAAGCAGGGTCACCCACAGCAGGTTGCCCAGGGTCATGTCCTGTTTGGTTTGGAATCTCTCCAGAGAAGGAAACTCCACAACCTGTCTGGGCAGTCTGGTCCAGTGCTTGTCACCCTCACACGAAAGACAATTTTTTCCTCATGCTCAGCTGCTCCTGCTTGTTAATACTTTGTCCTGCTGCTGGCCACCACTGAAAAGAGTCTGGCCACACCCTCTTGGCCTCCATTCCTGAGATATTGATAAGCACTAAGAAGATCCCTGCTCAGTTTGCTCTTCTCCTGGGACTAAACAGCCCCAGGCCTCTCAGCCTTCTTATAGGAGGTCACTCCTGTGTCAGTTCCTTGAAATATCTCAATAGAGACAGGTCAGATTCTTGCTGATGAAATCACTGTACCAGCTGAATTTATGAGATTGGTGAGGGGGCTGGAGGGAAAGTCTGAGGAGGAGAGGCTGAGGGAGCTGGAGGTGCTCAGCCTGGAGAAGATTTAGAGGGGACCTTATCACTCTCTACAACTACCTGAAGAGAAGTTGTAGTCAGGTGGGGGTCAGGCTGTTCTCCCAGGCAACTTGTGACAGGGCAAGAGGGCATGGCCTGAAACTGCACCAGGGGAGGCTTAGGTTGGATGTCAGGAAGCACTTCCTCATGGAGAGGGTACTTAGACACTGGAATGGACTGCCCAGGGAGGTGGTGGAGTCATCATCCCTGGAAGTGTTTAAGGAAAGACTGGATGTGGCACTTGGTGGCACGGTTTAGCTGATGTGGTGGTGTTAGGTTGTAGACTGGACTGGATGATCTCAGAGGTCTTTTCCAGCCTCAGTGAATCTGTAATACTACACCTTCAGTGACTAGTACAAAGAACAGCAACAGATTTATATGGTTACACTTGTCCCATGGAAGGCTTCATTCTCCTTTTCAAGCCTTTCCTATTTATCCATATAGGCACTAACTCTGTTCTTTTTATGTTTCTCATTGTGTTTATCACCCTACATTTCTCTCTTGCTCAGGCTGATTTAAGCAATATATCATGCACCACTGGTTGTTCATAACCCTCTCAGGGAGTTTCTCTAGAGCACTTAGGTAAATACCACATGGCTCTGATCAACAGTTATTGTGGAGTTTACATTTTCTTCTAGGCACAGAAAAATCCTTGTATCAACACTTCAGATGGAGAGAAATCTTCAGACTCTCTCTCTCTAAAGAATGGTCCTGGTATGAGGAGCTCAATAAACTCCTCAGCAGCGAACAGTGAAGCCTTGAGGTCAGCTTCACATTTTTTGCTCCAGTCTGGCCGTTCTTGAGTGTGCCTTTTACACATAGATCATTTTTCAAGCTCGCCAGTTCTCTGGCATGTTTCCTATTTTTGATGTTTGCATAAGTTCTTTTTATTACTTTTAATACCTTTGCTGGAAGTTTTGGCCTTCCTTATTAACAGCTTCATGTTTATCTCGCCCATATTAATACATTCTTCCATTTCCCTCTTAAACATAACCCTTGGGTTTGAAGAATACAATTTCCCCCCTCACAGTTTTCTTTTTTTTTTTTTTTTCCTTTCTTTGGTTTCTTTTCTTTGGTCTCTTTGTGTCTTAACTGAATATTTTCAACTGGTAGAAAACATTTAGTGTTCTAACACAGTGACTTAAACTTTTTGCTCTTGTTCTCCCAAACATTTCACCTTGTTAGCTCCTCCATTTGATTAGCTTTGCCTTACCTTTTACTGACCTTTCTGAGATTCAGTGCTAGTGCTCTGCATTTTTGGGGGGGAAGACATTTTTAGTTAGCTTTATCTGACTGAGAAGAATATGGATTTTCCATATAGCATCATCCCTGACCCAGAATGTTTCTGAATTAACACATCATAGAATCATAGAGTCAACCAAGTTGGAAGAGACCTCATCACGAACCAGCTCCCACTGGTTCCTGCACAGGAACTGCTTCTCTTCTTCAGATCTTTTGTTATTTTTTTCCAAAGTGCTACCATTTTCATAATTTACAATTGAGATGGTCCTTCCATCATGGGATGTTTCCCTTGTCTGCAGTAGGGGGACTGAAACTTCCAGGTACTACTGGACTTTTGCTCTGACAGCATCTCAAACCTGCATTGACTGCATTTTCCAGGATCCCAAAGGTGTGTTTTCCTACAGCTTCCACCTCTCTGGGTGCTACAGAGCATGAGTTGTCTACCCTTGTCTGCTGTAGGTACAAAAGAATACAAAACTAAAGCAAGTGGCTGATGATGCAAAGATAAGTGACTAACACATGGGGAAGTTGTGCTGCCATTCAGTGAGACCTGGGCAGGATGGAGAGTTGGGCAGAGAGGAACCTAATGAAGTTTAAAAAGGGCAAGTGTAGAGTCCCGTATATGGAAAGGAACCATGCCCCGCACCAGTACAGATGAGGGACTGACCTGCTGGACAGCAGCTATGCAGAGAAGGACCTGTGAGTACTGGTGGAAAAGTTGATCATGAGCCAGCAATGTGCTCTGGTGGCCAAGATGGCAAACAGTGTCATGGGGTACATTAAGAAGAGTACACAGAGAGACTGAGAGCCCTGGGGTTGTATAGTCTGGAGAACAGAAGACTGAGAGGAGATCCCATCCATGTGTACAAATATCTGAGGGGTGGGTGTCAAGTGGCTGGGGACAATCTCTTTTGGGTGGTCCACAGCAATAAAACAAGGAGCAACTGCTACAAACTGGAACAGAGAAGGTTTCACCTCAACATGAGGAGAAACTTCTTTACAGTGAGGGTGACAGAGCACTGGAACAGGCTGCCCAGAGAGGTTGTGGAGTCTCCTTCTCTGGAGACTCTCCAAACCCACCTGGATGCATTGCTGTGTGAACTACCCTAGGTGATCCTGCTTTGGCAGGGGGTCTGGACTCGATGATCTCTGAAGGTCCCTTCCAACCTCTAAGGTTCTGTGATTCTATGAAATGTTTTTGTGGTGTTACCAGTAGCAGAGACTAACAGAGAGCAACCTGGCCCAGCAGAAATGCCACAGACCAGCTGGACAGCTCCTGCCATTCTGGCCAGGAGAGGAAAGGTTGACTTTCTGGAACCAGGGGCAAGCAAGCAGACATTTAGGAAGCTGGCAAGCTCTCGATGAGTAGATCTGATCTCTGAAAAGCTGCTTCATCTGCATGGGCTTTATTTTGGTTTGGTTTGGTTTTATTTTATGCTTTTGTTTATAAACATTGTTTAATGTATCATCTATTTAAAATGATTTAAATAGATTTAAACTTCATCTTGGCCTGGATTAAGAATGATTTCAAGAGAGATGAATAATAAACAATTCCTTAAGCAGGGAACACCAGACCACAGCTGTCCATACCTGTTAGAAATGCACCAATCTGAGAGTCACAGAGTGATAGGATGGTAGCTGTTGGAAGGAACCTCGAGAGTCCTTCTAGTTCAACACCCCCTGCTAAAGCAGTTCAACCTAGAGCAGCTTGCCCAAAATCACATCCAGGCAGATTTGGAATCTCTGCACAGAAGGAGACTCCACAGCCTCTCTCGGATGCCTGTTCCCATGCTTTGCCACCCTCAAAGGAAAGAAGATTTTCCTCATGTGCAGATGGAACCTTCTGGGTTCCAGTTTGTGCCTATTGCCGCTTGTCCCATCACTGGGCACCACCAAAAAGAGTCTGCCACCATTTTGTTGCTCCCCATTCTTTAGTTATTGATAACCATCAACAATAGCCCACTCAGTCTTTTCTTTGCCAGGCTAGACAGCCCCAGCTCTCTCAGCCTCACCTCTTAAAAGAGATGCTCCAATCCCTTCAGGATCTTCACAGCCCTCAGCCCTCTACTTGACTCCAGTAGTTCAAAGAAGCTCAAATGAATGTCCAGAAGCACAAATGGATCCAGGGACAGACTCGGTCCTCAGATGAGGGGAGAGTTGGCATTACTTTTTTGGTTTGGATTAGATACTGTAGCTTGCACAACTCAATATTCCTCTGAAACATTAGCAAAAGGTAGGCTGCCTTCTGTAAATGGGTTAAGGAACATTGCCCTCCCCCCAGTTAAAAATTTACTAGACCAGCTCAGACGAATTGGAAGTAAGATGAAGCTATATTTAGGGCAAAGCACATATACACAATATATTTACATGTATTTACAACTATATACAATTTAGAAACAATACAGAAATCCAAATTCTATCCTGGACAAAGAAATGAAGCCCACAAAGGGCTCAACACCACCCTCTCTCTCCCCAGACAGAAAACAATCACCAAGGCTCAGCCAAGGTTAGTGAAAGGGATTCAAGCGAAGGAGAAGCAAAGGGAGAAGCATCCCAGAGCAGAAGAGGGACACATTGTTTATACATTGGCTTTGTATCCCTTTTAGCAAACCAATGAATGATATAGACTTTATCATTGTTTTCTTTTACAACCAATAATCTAGTTTCTCTTATTAGAATATTCCAATTAGCCTTAAACCAAACTTCCCCAAACCTGTCCTTGGCTTATGGCCGCATTCACCGCAGAAGGTCACCAGGCACTCTCTGGCCCTGGGCTGGGACATAGCTGCAGCATGTGCCATAGGAGGTGGGTCTTTACCCTGTTTTCAGGAAGGATGTTCTCAGGCTGGTGGCAGACTAGCTGTGACAAGCTGCCAGTCACTGTAGGGTGCAAAATGCTCATGAGAGACGTGGCAAATGAAACCCATGTTGTGCTTTCTCCTGCTGCTAGGCGCTTGGCTCTGTATTGCTTTCTGTGTAGTCACTGCTAGCTTGATGCCAGATTGTTTAAATCCAGCTCAAGTATTTCTGCAAACCACAGCAATGCAGAGGTATCCAGGAACTCTCATTGCATTGAACAGACAAACTATTTTGTATTTGTAATGGAAAGAAAAAAAAAACAACACATCAAAAAAAACCCAAACCAACAAAAAACAAACCAAAAACCAACCCAAGCCAAACAAAAACAACAGACCATCAAACCTGCAGTCTAAAAAATATTTATATAGGACATTGCAATTATTGTTCAGAATTAATGAGTTTTATCCCCTGCTTTTTGGCTGAAAGAACAGAAAATCCCAATGAAAGGAAACAGATGTAGTTGTTTTAAGCATTTCCAAAGGAAACTGCAGTAAAGGCTGAAATATCACTGGATAAAAGCCTTGTGTGTCATGGAGATGGTCTGATATTGTTTTCATTTGCCAGCTGTGTGTAAAGAGGGAGTTATGGCTGCGGCCAATAGGTCTTCCCACATCAGAGCAGCAACAGCAACAAAGCAATGGAAATATTAGGAAAATGCTAACTTTACCTTCAGATACACTTGATTTTCCTAAACAAGGAACACGGGCTAGGACTCACTTCAAAGGAAAAGAATGGTCAGAATTTACAACGCTCTACTGAAAGAGACAATAATAGGAAGAAAGAACATTAATAAAACCAATTGTTCTAAAGGGAGTGAGGCCAACAAGTAAGATATCAGGACATTACCTCCTAGCTCTCCTCCTTAGCTAGTGCTTGTCATAGAATCATAGAATTGTCAGGGCTGAAAGGGATCCCAAGGTTCATCCAATTCCAACCCCCATGCCGTGGGCAGGGACACCTCACACTAGATCAGGTTGCTTGGAACCATTTCCACCATGGCCTTAAAGACCTCCAGGGATGGGGCTTCCACCACTTCCCTGGGCAACCTGTTCCAGGGTCTCATCACTCTCCTGGTGAAGAACTTCTTCCTAACATCCAATCTGAATCTACCCACTTCTACTTTTGCACCACCCTCCCTAGACATATCACTACCTGATGCCCTAAAAAGTCCCTCCTCAGCTTTTTTGTAACCCCTTTCAGATTCTGGAGGGCCACAATAAGGTCTCCTCAGAGCCTTCTCTTCTCCAGACTGAACAGCCCCAACTCTCTCAGCCTGTCTTCTTAGGAGAGGAACACCAGCACCTCCAGTTGGTCTGAAGAGATGTGGCATAATAAACTAGCAAGGAGTTTCTGGGACTGTGAATAGGATGATTCAAGTCCAGCTCCTGCCTCTGCTTTTGCTGCTGGTGTTAAGTGCTATTATCTGTGTGTTATGGGAACATCAAGAAATCTCAGTCCTGCTATAGCAGCCATTTCTATGGCAGATCCATAAACCTGGAGTTTTTGTCTTGGAAACACCTGCAGCCTGGTGATATGAGCTTTCCATGCTTTGGTTTTCCTACTGGTCCAACTGGGAACTTCTGCTTGACTCATAGATTCATGGAATGGTTTGGGTTGGAAGGGATCTTAAAGATCATCTAGTTCCAACCTCCACCACCACCATGGTCAGAGACACCTTCCAGTAGACTCAACTGTGGGTTTCCAACTGAGGTTCTTTTTCACTCACTGCCCACTGGAAAAACAACTGTTTGGACACTGCAAGCTGCAGATCATAGGTCTCAGTTTTGCATTCAAGGTTACACAGTGCAGGGATACATTCAGACCTTGCTACATACAGACCACAAGCTATTGAACTTAGAGAATCATGGAATGGTTTGGATTGGAAGAGACCTTTAAAGGTCACTTAGTTCAAGCACCTTGAGGTGAGCAGGGGCATCTGCAATTAGATCAGGTTGAAAGACCCAACCAACGTGACCTGGAATGTTTCCAGGGATGGGGATGGAACAGATTGGAAGAAAAACAAAATCAGACTATCCAGAAAGTCAAACTTCTTAACATGCTTTTGAATCACACCATTGCACGCTAGGATGGCACTTGCAACTACTGATGTTTTCAAATAGGGATGCAGTGGAAGTGGCCAAACATCTTCTGTAAGCTAAAAAAAAAAAAAAAGAATAAAAAATCATGCACAACTAATATCAGATAATGGCTATGATCTAGAGTGGAAAAGATGATGAAGCTGCACCAGGTTTAGGTTGGATGTCAGGGAGCACTTCCTCATGGAAAGGGGAATTAGACATTGGAAGGGACTGCCCAGGGAGGTGGTGGAGTTGCTGTCCCTGCAGGTGTTTAAGGAGAGATTGGATGTGGCCCTTAGTGACATGGTCAGTGTGGTGGTGTTAGGTCACTCTGATCTCAGAGGTCTATTCCAGCCTCAATAATTCTATGACTCCCTATGACAATCTTGTCTTTGGTTTGTATTTCTTTTTGTATATCTGTAAGAGTGTCATTCCCTAGTCAGTTGAGATGCTGGCATTGATACACATTTCAGTGACTTGATTTCTCTGTCTTTACTCTGGTCACCTTTTGCATTTCAAAGGATTATCCTTTAATTTCCAAGAACTATGCTGTTGCCCTGACAGCTTGCAATTAAACCGTAAGACTAAAAAAAAAAAAAAAAAAAAACCCACTCCCCAAAAAAACCAAAACACTAAAACAAAAAGCCCTCAGCCCTAAAATACTTAAAGAATTTTTTTGTTTGTTTGTTTTAAAAGCCCTAATGAAAGATTATATGGGAATAAACTCCTGGTGACCCAACAGAAAGAAAATATCAGAGAACAATAACCCTTTCAAGAGACAGACATTTCAGTAAGTACATATCCTGTTCAACAAATGCCATCTACAGTGTTATTAAAACACAGGAAGGCTGTCAAAGCTCACTTGCTGGACAAAGGCTCTAGAAAAAAGCACTTTTGTTTTTCTACCGAGGGAGGATGTAGTCCCAGGTAAAGAAAGTGGTGGGTTGTCTTGTGATTGTGTTTTATATAGTTGCTAGTACCTAATGCAGCCTCCACAGAAGGGAGAGAGAGAAAGAAGCTCTCATAAATTCCCAGAATCAGAGGATGGTGGGGGCTGGAAGGACCCTTAGAGATCATCTAGTCCAACCCCTCTGCTAAAACAGGGTCACCCAGAGCACATTGCCCCAGATCACAGTGTCCAAGTGGGTTTGGAATCTCTCCCGAGAAGGAGACTCACAACCTCACTGGGCAGCCTGCTCCAGAGCTCTGGCACCCTCAAAGTCAAGATGTTTTTCCTCACGTTCAGATAGAACCTCCTGGGTTCCAGTTTATGTCCACTGCCCCTTCTTCTGCTGCTGAAAATAGCCTGGCCTCATCCTCTTGCTCCCTGCCCTTCAGATATTGATCAGCATTGATCAGATCTCCTCTCAGCCTGCTCTTCTCCTGCCTAAACAGCCCCAGATCTCTCACCTCCTAAGAGATGCTCCAGTTCCTTCATCATCTTTGTGGCCCTCTGTTGGACTCTCTCCAGTACTTCCCTGTCTCTGTTGAACTGGGGATCCACAGAATTTGCCACAATGCTCCAGATGTAGCCTCACTAGGGCAGTGCACTTGACCTGCTGCCCACACTCTTAATGCAACCCAGAAGGGATGACCCAGAATCTACACAGAAATAAGATACAAGAAACTTGCCCTTCTAAATAATGCCTGAACTGGGCTGGTGCTGTAGCTGAGTGTGTTTGCTTGGCTAAGCACAGATGTGTCTACACAAGAAGGACATGGAACCGTTGGATCGAGTCCAGAGGAGGCCATGAAGATGCTCAGAGGGCTGCAGCAGCTCTGCTATAAGGACAGACTATGAGAGTTGGGGCTCTGCAGCCTGCAGACTAGAAGGCTTTGAGGAGACCTTGGAGTAGCCTTCCAGTATCTGAACGGAGGGGAGCCCTACAGGAGGGCTGGGGAGGGACTAGGTCTTGTAATTGCAGGATGAGGAGTAAAGGGTTTAAACTGGCATAGGGAAGATTCAAACTAGATGTTAGGAAGAAGTTCTTTGCAGTGAGGATGGTGAGACACTGGCACAGGTTGCCCAGGGAGGTTGTGGCTGCTCCCTCCCTGGAGGTGTTCAAGGCCAGGTTGGACGAGGCCTTGAGTGACCTGTGCTAGTGGGAGGTGTCCCTGCCTATGGCGGGGATTGGAACTGGATGTGCTTTGAGGTCCCTTCCAACCTAAACCATGCTATGGTTCTGTGTACAATCTGTATGTCAAAAGTACAAGATGTAGAAGACAAATGAGTGAGGCAGAGCTTTATTTTACATGTCACATAAGCCCCAAAGACAAGACCCAGCTAGACATGGCACTTCAAATCATGGTGTAATGGGCATGGTGGTGTTAGGTTGACAGTTGGACAGTTGGACTCTAACATCTTGGAGATCTTTTCCAACCAAAAGAATTCTAGCACAATGATAACAGCACTTTGTTGCAGTGCTTTTTACACAGCTTAACAGGCCTTCAGGATTTCTGGTTTTTACAATAAGATTTAACTTCCTGTCAAGGTTAGATAGATGAAAACAAAAACAAAAATAAACAAACAAACAAAAACCCAAAACCCAAACAAACAAAACAAAAAAGAAAAAACAACAAAACAAAACAGAAACTATGAAAACTGATCTCATTTCCAACAACTGAATTGCAAGTTGTAATTTACAACAAGTATTTCTGACCTTATCCTTCTAGGAGCATATTAGAGGGTGAGGAAGAATATAGATGGCAGATTGTCATACTTTGATCCTATGTCTCATTTCCCTCTATGCTTACCAGGCAGACTTCCCTTCCAAAGGAGGCTACTGGAAGCATTTAGTAGTAGATGGAAAGCAATTTTCTTTGCCTGTGGTCTCTGCAAGAATTGAAGATCTTAGTGGTATAGCTCTGTGCAAATTGTTTTTCTTGCTACTTGCATTTTATTCCTCACTAATCAGCACTTGCCCGTCACAGGGCATTGTAAGGGCAGTCAGCTGGAAATCACAGCAGTGCTGACTGGTGAGCCTGCAAAGTCACAGCAGGACAGGAGACAAGCTCAGCACCCAGGCAGAGAGTTAGGCTTTCTCTGTTGATAGCCTAGAAGTAAGAAAAGCCTGTCTGCTTCTAGCATTGTGGAGGGTTGACCCTGTCTGGGTGCCAGGTGCCCACCAAAGCTGCTCTGTCAGTCCTCTCCTCAGATAAGCAGGGGGGAGAAAATAATAGAGAAGGGCTACAAGGCTGGGAAGGGCTTGGAGGGCAAGTCTTGTGAGGAGTGGCTGAGAGAACTGGGCTTGTTTAGTCTGGAGGAAAGGAGGCTCAGGTGAGACCTTCTTGCTACCCAAGCTATAGCTACCCAAAAGGAGATTGTAGCAAGCTGGGGGGCAGCCTCTTGCATGGAACAGAAGTGACCATGGAATAGGCTCTGCAGAGAAGTTGTTTAATCACCATTCCAGGAGGTGTTTAGAAGATAAAATGTGGTGCTAAGGGACATGGTTTAGCACTGGACTTCGTAGATTTAGGTAATGTTTGGACTTGATGATCTTAAAGGTCTCTTCCAACCCAAACAATTGTAAGATTCTGTAACAATAGGCTCAAGTGTTGAGACAAGGACAGGGAAGCCACTCAGCAATTACTGTCATGGAAAAACTAGACTTGGGGCAATCATTTTAATTTATTACCAAACAAATCAAAGCAGAGTAGTAAGAAAGAAAAAAAACCACCTTGCCCCACCCCTCCCTTCTTCCTGGGCTCATCTTCACTCCTGATTTCTCTACCTCCTTCCCATCGGTGGCACAGGAAATGGAAGTTGTGGTCAGTTCATCACACACTGTCTTTGCTGCTCCTTCCTGCTCAGGGGAAGGACCCCTCACACACTTTCCCTGCTCCAGCAAAGGATTCATCCCACAGGAGACAGCCCTCCTGAGTCCTTCCCATGGGCTGCAGCTCTTCATTAAGTGCTCCAATGTGGATCCTTTCCATGGGCTGCACAGTCCTTCAGGAACAGACTGCTAAAGCACCCCAGGTCCCCCATGGGGTAACCTGCCAGGAAACCTGCTCCTGCACAGGCTTCCCAAGGGGTCACAGCCTGCTTTTGGTGCATTCACCTCCTGTGGCATGGGGTCCTCTACAGGCTGCAGATGGGTATCTGCTCCACTGTGGATATCCACAGACTGCAGGTGGATAATCTCACCACGGCCTTCACTAGGGGCTGCAGAGGAATCTCCGCTCCAGTGCCTGGAGCACCTCCTCTCACTCCTTATTCACTGACCTTGGTGTTTGCAGAGTTGTTCCTCTCACATATTCTCACTGCTCTCTTTGCCTACAGTTGTGCAGGGTTGCTTTTTACCCCTCTTCTTAAAAATGTTATCCCAGAGG
Organism: Ramphastos sulfuratus; assembly: GCA_013399055.1. NCBI lineage: Eukaryota > Metazoa > Chordata > Aves > Piciformes > Ramphastidae > Ramphastos > Ramphastos sulfuratus. The sequence goes on along the minus strand of WBNM01014551.1, from coordinate 14,962 downwards.
CACTAACCACCATCACTTATGAACTTGGCCTTGGCCATTGGTGGGGCTGTCTTGGAGCCAACTGACCTTAACTCCATCAGATATGGGGAAAGCTTCTAGCAGCTTCTCACAGAAGTCAACCCCATAGCCCCCTCCACTATCAAAACCTCGTGACACAGATGTGTATGGGGGGATATTTATGTAAGGAACCTGAACAAGCTGCAATTCCAATATGAAACCTTAACATGACTTAATCATACTGAGTGGTTGAAGTCCAAAGTCATGTAATAGGCAAGAAAAACGTGAGCACATCACTTAACCAAGTCCTTAAACCATACATGTGCTGAAGCCTTGTATAAGAAGATTTAAGGACTACATAAACCCCATTTTTGGCATAAAAGCCATTTCACATCTGGAGAGCCCAGGCTATGTACCACCCTTTGATTCAAGCTGTTCACAGCTACAAGGGATAAACTGTATATGAAGGCTGCCTTTGAAGATTGAGAGGCTGCTAAGAGTGGAATCTCTTTGGTATCTGTGCTAAGTAGCTCTGTATCAGTATCCTTCTAGAGAAACAACTCTATCAGGTATTTGGACTAGAATTTGGCTTTGAGCATGTATGCTGATTCCACCAGGTACTGACTCATGACAGTATGTTCAAGCACTTCCAGTTATAAGCATATCACACTTATCCCACTCTCAGGACTTTAACAGGAAACCACTAACTCCATAAAATCCCAAAGGTACAATACAAAGGAGAAAGGGACAAACATCTCTTCCAGGAAAAGCACCAAAGGAATCAAATAAAGCTCCTAAAATCCAGGCTTAAAATAGAGCAAAGAAGGTAGTTCTTATTTTAACAGCCAGATGAGATGCAGAACACTTCAGAACACTTCACTTTGAGCTAAAACCTCAAATGAGGGGAAGGGAAGACAAGGCAACCTCATAGAAGAGAAACCCACAAAATACAAATATACAAGACATAAATTCTGCTTAGGAAGTCTCCAAACCAAAAATGTTTGGAAGAGAGGGGAGCACAAGGGGAAGTATCATATATGGTTGCCTAATGACTTCATTTTCTATGTATTTTGGGTAGTGATGAAGACAGGAAGAGGTGGTTCTAATGTCTAACCACGTCTGACCTTTCTTAGCTTCCAATAATACTCCTCAGCCTCACATTTGTCAGGCAGGACTGACTTGAAAGCAATCAACCTTTTATTTTGTAATGTAAGAAAAACTACCAAGTGCTTGAGTTCCAATGTAGCATTAGAGAGTCCCTGAAAATGGTAAAGACCTAATGGTAAAGACCTCAAAGAGAAACTAATGCAAAAACTGTGAGATTTTTGTCCTGCTTGCTTTATTATAAGGCACATAAAGGTGTTTTCCTTTAGCTAGAAATAAACCAGGCTCACTGCCTCTGAAAGTCAACAGCATTAACAAACTGCAGTGTCAGTTCTGCCAACTGAACACACAGAAAAATAAGAGAATAACTGGTTTGCTGCTGTTACACAGGATCATAGAATGCATGGGGTTGGAAGGAACCTTTAAAGCTCATCTAGTCCAACCCACGTGCAGTAAGCAGGGACATTTTCAACTAGGTCAGCCTCTTCAGAGCCTCATCCAACCTGATCTGGAATGTCTCCAGGACATTCCAGGGGCATCCACACCTGGAAAGGGAGGGGAAAAAAAAAAAAAAAGAAAAAAAAAAAAAAAAAAAAAAAAAGAAGAAGTAAGAAATAGACATTTGTTACAGTGGCAGCTGAAAATTTTTCAGATGGATATGTGATTTCCAAGCTGTCTGTGAAAGTGGAGGAGCACAGTGACCAAAGGGATGGCTGCAAAGCCAGCAGAGATGTGGCTGCCTCATGTGCTAGAGGCAAGAAAGTCTTAAATACCGCTTGGACAGTGCTTGGCCTGAACACAATCTGATCAAGCCTCTGCTAGAACAGCCTTTCTTCTGTTTTTCTTCTTAGAATCATAGAATCAGTCAGGGTTGGAAGGGACCACAAGGATCATCTAGTTCCTACCTCCCTGCCACAGGCAGGGACACCTCACACTAAACCAGGCTGTCTAGAACCTCATCCAGCCTGGCCTTAAACACCTCCAGGGATGAGGCTTCCACCACCTCCCTGGGCAACCTGTTTCAGGGTCTCACCACCCTCATGGAGTAGAACTTCCTAAGATCCAGTCTGAATCTACCCACTTCTCGCTTTGCTCCATTCCCCCTAGTCCTATCACTACCTGACATCCTAAAAAGTCCCTCCCCAGCTTTCTTGTAGACCCCCTTAAGATACTGAAAGGTCACAATAAGGTCACCTCAGAGCCTCTCCTTTAAAAGTCTCCCCTCTTGAAAATAGTACTGCCGTCTATAATGGCTCGTGCTGCTTGCCCAGACTTTCCCCTGATAAACCCACATTATTTTTTCCCATCAGCTTCACAGAAAGGTTTCTCTGAGTCCCATCCCCACTTTACCCTAATAAACTCACATTATTTTTTCCTGCCAGCATAAAAACACCCAAGATTCTCTGGTTCCCATCCCCACAGCTTAGACAGAAAAATCAGGATGGAGGATGAATATCCTCTTTAAAAAAATGCTACCAAGCTGTGAGTTAAAAGAGACTTCCTGCCTGTGTTACATCACAAATGTGTTACTTCCCTTTGTCTTCCTCTCTGGAGGGACACAGCAAGCATCAAATGATGGAGTGGAAGAAGGCAATACTTATTACAGTGTTTTGACTGTTTCTCTCTCCTTTTTTCTTTTGCTTTTTTACAGGCTGAGATTAATATGCTGTAGAGAGATTAGAATGCCAAGATATTTGTGGTTCATCAAACTGGAAGCAGTGATTGGGAGATTTGCTACATAAACATGTCTGTGGGCCAGATTTGCTCAGCAAACCCACAGCTGTACTGCTGCTGTACACACTCATTTTCTTTCTGCCTTTCTGGCTAGACAGATGAAGAATATACAGGGTCTCTCCCAGAATGTATATGGAACAATCAATCTGGACGACTTCAACAGGGTTTACAATAAACATCTGAGAGGGAAAACCTGATCTGGAGCCAACATTTCTGCTGGTAACCCAAATGAAAGCCCAGATGATGATCTGAATTAAGAGGTAACCCAGGGCTTCAGCTGAAAGTAGGAGGATATTTTCATCCAAATTTAGGTCAGCAGTTTGCAAACTGTGACCTGGCTCTGTAATGAGCCAAATCTGCACGTTCAGTGGGCAACAACCTTGTGAGAAATTCTGATTTCAAAGCTTGGGTCAGCCTCAGCCACTGGATTGCAGGTCCATCATTCCCTGCCTACTCTGTTGGTAAATGTTTAAGCATGACTTGAATTATTTTTATAACACTGCTTGCTGTAAAGAAATGATAACCCACTTGTCAAGAACAGAGTGTCTATAACATATGAAATTAATCTTTTCATGCTGATTAGCTGCACTTTGTAGCACTGATCCAAAGAACTGCTACAAGCCCCTTTGGTAATATATTCTGCGCTATTTTGTGTTTAACTCTTGAAAGGAAAAGAAAAAGTAGCAATTAACAATGTCTAATAAATATATATATATGTATATACACACACACATATGTGTATATATATAGACACACACACACGTGTATATATATGTATATATATATATATAAAATTATATTATTTTCAGAAAGAAAAATAGATTGTTAAATAATCATCTGGGTTACAAAACTGCATTCCAGTAATTCTTCATTATGTACTTTCCCTCCCAAAGGGTTTGTAAATGAATCCATCATTCACTATGTCATTGTAGCTTTATGATTCTTGGCAAAAGAAAAGTCTTGAAAAGAACCCACGAAAAAACTCCCAATTATCATAAAATCTAACTTTAGCCACCAGCATGCTGGAGGTGGTCTTAACATGACAGATTTGAACATTAAAGTCAGCTAGCTTCATAATGGGAATGTGCTGGGGCTGACAAATGGTCTTGCTTACTGGAGGCACTCACTTGCTGTCGTAGTGCACAGCTGAAGGCAGATAATTAGGTCCTAAAGGATTCATCCAAGAGTCTTGGACAATTCTTCATCCTACTGGAGTAGCTTTACCTTTTAATTCATTTGGTTATGAACATTCCCCTTTTTCACAGAGTCACAGGACATTAGAGGTTGGAAGGGAGCTCCAGAGATCATTGAGTCCAACCTCCCTGCCAAAGCAGGATTCCCTAGGGTAGTCCACACAGCAATGCATCCAGGTGGGTTTGGAAAGTTGTCTAGGTTGGAAAAGACATTTAAGATCATCAAGTCCAACCATTAACCCAGCACTGCCAAGTCCACCACTAAACCATCTCCCTTCAGCTTCCTCTTTTTCAAACTGATCAGCCCCAGCTCTTTCAGTCACTCCTCACAAGATTTATTCTCCAGGCCCTTCCCCAGCTTTGTTGCCCTCCTCTGCACTCGTTCCAGCACCTCCACATCCCTCTTGTAATGAGGTATCCCAAACTGAACACTCAAGGTGTGGCCTCACCAGAGCAGAGTACAAAGGGACAGTCACCTTCCTACTGCTGCAGGACACAGCATTTCTAATCCCAGTCAGGATGCCATTGGCTTTCTTGGCCACCTGGGCACACTGCTTGCTCATACTGAGATGTTTTGCAATTATAACCCCCAGGTCCCTTTCAGCTGGGCAGCTTTCCAGCCACACTGCCCCAGGCCTGTAGCACTGCTTGAGGTTGTTGTGGCCCAAGTGCAGGACCTGGCATTTGGCCTTGTTGAAGCTCATGCCGTTAACAGTGGCCCATCCATCCAACCTATCCAAGTGCTGAGCTGCACTCTGGGACACACCAGCAAGGTGCCTGCCCTGGCAGTGATACTGCAGTGCCTCAAGCAGAGCCCAGTTGTGAACACCTGTTCCTGGTGGAATGACCAAACCCCATTATGCAATAGTGGCTTTTTGTTGCCTGCTGCCTTTACTCTCCATTTGTTTCCATGGCAGCAATATGGAAAAACTAGGCTTGGAAATGTAAAATCAAGGCAAGAGCCTGTTTTTAGTGTCAGAAGGCAGCTTGTGATGTGCTGTGATATATCTGTGACAGCTAACCCTAAACCTGTTTCATAAGGAGTGGAGACATTCAGCATAAATGACAAAACCAGGATTTTTCTTTCATATGTTTCATAATGAGCCATTTCAGCTGGGGTTTGTGCTACTTGGGTTTGGATTTCTGTGCTCCAGCATGAAGAAGGCAATGTTTAGATATAAGCCCATACATACCCAAAACGAGATGGTAATTTCACATCAAGTATTTAAGCATCCTCTACTTCTCTAAGCTGCCCTGCAACTTAACTTCAGGTTATGCAACAGCAAAACAGACAGCGCCTGCTGGGCACCACACGAAGTATGGGATACGTGTTCAAACAGAGCCCTCCTGTGTTTGCTAGGTTCCATTACAACATCCAACACAGCTGAGAGATCGTTTCTTGACCCACATTGGGAGTTGCCATTCCTGGAAGTGTACCAAGAAGCGTGAGGATGTGGAAGTTTAATAAGGACAAGTGCAGGGTCCTGAATCTGGAGAGGAATAACAAGAGGCACCAGTAACAGGTTGAGGCTGCCCTGCTGGAAAGCAGCTCCATGGAGAAAGACCTTGGAGTGTTGGTGGGCAGCAAGTTCTGCATGGGCAGCAATGTGCCCTTGTGGCCAAGAGAGCCAATGGCATCCTGGGATGTATCAGGAATAGTGTGGCCAGCACATCTAGAAAGGTTCTTCTCCCCCTCTACTCTGCCCTGGTGAGACCACACCTGGAATACTGTGGCCAATTTTGGGCTTCTCAGTTCAGGAGCGACAGGGACCTGCTGGAGAGAATCCAGCAGAGAGCCATGAGGATAATGGGGGAGTTGAGTATCTCACCTGTGGAGAGAGACTGAGAGCCCTGGGGCTGTTCAGTCTGGCGAAGAGAAGACTGAGAAGAGATCTCATCAATGTGTACAAATCTCCGAGGGGTTGTAAAGGGTTAACCCTCCTGGGGGGTGGTGGTCTGTGGTCTGAACCTGACCCCAGGTCCTCCTGACTCCTCCCAGGGGGTGAGTCTGAACCTGACCCCAGGTGTAGCAGTTAGCCCACTCCCACTGCCTGTCTGGACCCCCTATATAAACAAAGGAACTTGTTGCTTCTTTTTCTCTTGCCTGCCTACGNGAGCACTGGCACAGGCTACCCAGGGGGGTCGTGGAGCCTCCTGCTCTGGAGGCTTTCAAAACCTGCCTGGATGCATTCCTGTGTGGACTACCCTAGGGGATCCTGCTTTGGCATGGGGTTGGACTTGATGATCTCTGGAGATCCCTTCCAACCTCTAATGTTCTGTGATTCTGTAATATAGTTTAGTGGTCATTGTAGTTAGGTTACAGTGGGACTCAATCTTAAAGGTCTTTTCCAACCTTTATGATTCTATGCCAACCTCTAGACAGCACAGCCAAGCCTCTCTCCTCTGGCCTTTACATGGACTGTTGAACTCCAGTGTCAAATACTGAACCAAGCTCCAAAAGCACATCTTTTAAAAGAGAGTTGGGGTGGATTTAAAGATGGTAAGTGACAAAGGATTCACTGCTAGCTCTGCCTTAGTTGTGCCATTGTTTGCTGGTAGCCATTGTAAACAACATCATCTTAATTAGCTTCAATACCCTAAGATATTTATGATTCATCCCTGAATGCTTTTTGTGTTGAGATATTCAAAACTCAACCGGGCATGGTCATAAAGTTCCTAGAGTTGACCCTGCTTTGAGCAGGGGTGGTAGATCAGACCACCACCAGAGATAGCTTCAACCCCAATGGTTCTGTGACTGTACAATTCTATGGGACCTTTCACATAAGATTTGGAATCATATGGGCCTGTTGTGGTGCTCCATCACCCTCAAGGGAAAGTTTTTCCTCATGTTTAGGTGGAACATCTCATGTTCTGGTTGCCCTTTTGTCCTGTCACAGGTCACCACTGAAAAGAGTCTGGCCCCATCCTCCTGACCCCCACACTTGAGATATTGATAAGATTCCCTCTCAGTGTTCTCTTCTCCAGGCTAAATAGCCCCAGGTCTCTCAGCTGTGCCTTGCAAGAGGGGTGCTCCAGTTCTCTCATCATCTTTGTAGCCTTCTGCTTAACTCTCCCCAGTAGTTCCTTGTCTGTCTTGAACTGAGGAGCTCTGGACCTGGTGCTCCAGATGTGGCCTCACGAAGGTTGTAGATGTGGTGCTGAGGGGCATGGTTTAGTGGTGACCTTAGCAGTGCTGGGTCAATGGTTGGACTTGATGATCTTAGAGGTTTCTTCCAACCAAAATGATTCTGTGATTCTAAGAGAAAAAATTTTCAAATGCAGAAAACAGCAAGCTAGATTTGAGGTTAGTGGGAATGCACATTTTGTCCAGCCCTCCAAATACTTTTTTTCAAGGGGTCATAAATGATCAGTGCATAAATGACCCAAACTGCATGTCAGAGATTGCATCTAGATGAAGCAGCTGACTGAATTCTTCTTATAGCTCTTAACAGTGTTTACTCACACAGAGGGGCTTGAGGGGTTGAATTTTTATAGAGGATGGAAATTTGTCATGGTACTGACTCAAAGGAGATTTTCTCCAGTCCACAGACTGATTTTTACTGCTTTTATCTAGGGACTAACACCTAATCTACAGATGTAATCTTTGTAAAAGATTAAAGAGTCTTTAGGCCACTCAAGCAAGTGAAATCCTGTTATCAAATTCTCCCTTGGTATCTCTAAAACTATCTCAGTGCTGTATTGGAGAGCAAAGCTCACCAATGCTAAATGAGCTGGAAGGTTTGTTTTCTTTAGTTCTGCTGTTTACACAGAGAACAATAAAGCTTCACTTCTCAGTAAGCCAGGCTGCCCACACAACTGCCTTGGCTACCTTGGGAAGACTTCAGCAGGAAACCCACATGGGTGCCACATTGGTTTTGATAACCAGCTCATGGAAAAGAGACTTGTGTAAAAAGTGCCTGGTTTAGACTGCTGCAGACATACCTTGCAGGATGATAATAGCATAGAGAATCACAGAATCATAGAATGGTTTAGGTTGGAAGGGACCTCAAAGCTCATCCAGTTCCAATCCCCTGCCATAGGCAGGGACACCTCCCACTAGCACAGGTCACTCAAGGCCTCATCCAACCTGGTCCTGAACACCTTCAGGGAGGGAGCAGCCACAAGCTCCCTGGGCAACCTGTGCCAGTGTCTCACCACCCTCACTGTAAAGAACTTTTTCCTAACATCCATTCTAAATCTCCCCTCTGCCAATTTAAACCCATTCCTCCTTGTCCTGTCATTACAGGACCTTGTAAATAGCTCCTTTCCAGCCCTCCTGTAGGCCCCCTTCAGATACCGGAAGGCTACTCCAAGGTCTCCTTGAAGCCTTCTCTTCTCCAGGCTGAAGAGCTCCAACTCTCATAGCCCATACTCATAGCAGAGCTGCTCCAACTCTTTGGTCTCCTCTGGACTCACTCCAACACTTCCATGTCCTTCTCGTGTTGGGAGCTCCAGAACTGTACACAGTACTCCAAGTGGGGTCTCACAAGAGCAGAGTAAATGATAATGAGAGCATATGTAAATAGTAATTCAGGGCAGCAGAGCCAAGTTCTCCCTAAAGAGAGATAGGCTCTGATATTGCCAATGAATAGTGTTATGAGATAGGGTGGTGGAGGGAAAAAGCTGGACATGAGCCGGCACTCAGAGCCAAGAAGCCAACCATATCCTCAGTTACATCCAAAGAAGCATGGGCAGCAAGATGGAGGGGATTGTTTCCTCCAATTCAGCTCTGGTGATAGTCCCTCTGCAGTGCTGGATCCATCTCTGGAGTCTTCAGCACTGGGGAGACATGGACCTGTTGGAGTTGGTTCAGACAAGACCGCAAAAATGAGCAGAGGGTGGAACCCCTCTGTTGTAAGGACAGGCTGAGAGAGTTGTTCAGCCTGGAGAAGAGAAAGAAGGGCCCAGGGAGACACCCTTGTAGCATTTACAGTATTTAAAGAAAGATGGGGACAATCTTTTTAGTAGGGTTTCTTGTGATAAGGGGTGATGGTTTTAAACTAAAAGAGGAAAGAATCAGACTAGATAGAAGGAAGAGATTTTTTTACACCCAGAGTGGTGAAACACTGGCCCAGGTTGTTCAGAGAGGTGACAAACTATTCAGGGTGAGGCTGGACAAAGCTGTGAGCAGCCTGAGCTAGTTGAAGATGTGCCTGCTGACTGCAGGCGGAGGTTGGGCTAGATGACCTTGAAAGGCTCTTTCCAAGCCGAAATATTCTGTGATTCTATGAGGGTGTTCAGCAACATGACCAAAGCAATTAATCTCAGAGAGGATTTTATGCTGAGGAATAAAACATTGGACATTGGAGGATTGCAGCAGATGTTAAAATTACTCCATGCTACCATCTGGAACAAAACCTAGCAACTGTGCAGGCCATGATAATGAACTTAACTAACTAGCTGTGCCTCTACCAGCATTTAAACACTAATCCGTGTCATTCATAGTTCAAAAGAGGGGAACATTGCACAGCAGCTTCAGTCCAAGGGTGCATTCCTGGTTCAAAGGCAATCAGCTTAGATGCCAGAACAGCTACACATCCTTTCCTAGAGCAAACTAAGGTAAACAACATGTTAAAACAAACTGAGGACTCTTATCATTCATCTGCAATTCTTGCTTCAGGAGTGCAAAACCATGCAGTGAACAGAAGCAGCCAAAAGCTCAGATAGCCTCATCAATTTTATTGGATGTTAGTGATCAGGCCAGTGGAGTGGAAACCTCCAATCTTTGTTTCCTTGCTTCCTTGTTGACGGATATGAAGTAAAAGCTGGCATCTGAAGGCACCATTCATTATGCAGTTTGGCAATCCTGCAGAAAAGTGGAAAAATCAATCAAATTATGCTTTCAAAAGTGAGGAAATCTGCTACGTTTTCCTGCCTCTCTTCTGGGATCCATGTCAAACATTATTTTGGTGACAGACTGAAGGATGTGCTCGTGTCACATTATGAAAGCCTCTTGATTTGAGGAACAATGCTGCATTTCAGACTTCAGCGCAGCGCTGAGCATCTTGTGGAGAAACTGCTGCACTGCAATAAAGAGCCATCAAGAGCCATTAACAATGCATGGATCCAGAGAGAGAAGTAACTGAATTCCTGCCAGGGCAGTCGGATGTGAGAGCTTCTGTGATGAATAATTCATAGACTGACAGATTGCATCGGGTTGGAAGGGACTCTTAAAGGCCATCTTAGAATCACAGAATTGTCAGGCCTGGAAGGGACCTCAAGGACCACCTAGCTCCAGTCCCCCTGCCATGAGCAGGGACACCTCACACTAGATCAGGTTTCTTGTCCAAAACCCCTGCAGTGAGCAAGGACATCTCCAACTAGATCAGGCTGCTAAGATCCATATCAAGTCTGATCCTGAATGTCTCCAGGGATAGGACCTCAACCACATCCCTGGACAACCTGTTGCAGTATTTTGCCACTCTCATTGCCAAGAACTTCCTCTTTATGTCCAACCTAAATCTACTCTGCTAGTTTCCAGAGGTTCTAGATTCAGGAAGTTGAAGCAGGAAAGGTGTCATGTCTTTAAATTGTGTATGTGCTCTATCTTGAAGAAGCTACTGATCAAAAAGAGTAAAACTATGATTATACATTTCCTTATGCAATTCCTGCCTTTCCACCCCACTTTTTCCTGCCCCCCTCTTTGTGCAGGTGTGACTGCTTGGTAAATTCCCTGAGGGAACAGAGATAACTAGGAAGAGTCATAACAAAAAAGTAAGAATATGACTCATAAACATTTGTGCTGGAACAATGTAATGTGGCAGTGGTGAGTGTCACCACCTCTGCATAATGATAACTGGGAGATAATGAATATCCTACTGCCACCAAAACAAACACACATCAAACTATCCCACAAGTGCAGGTAAGAGGGAGGCCTAATGCAGAATCACAGAATGGTAGGGGTTGGAAGTGACCTCTGGGGATCATCTAGTCTGACATTCCTGCTATAACAGGGTCACTCACAGCAGGATCACATTCATCCAGGTGGGTTTGGAATCTCTCCAGAGAATCTCTCCCACCCCCACCATTCTGTGATTCCATGGCATGTTCAACAAACAGTAGGGAGGGCATGGGGAGTATTTCACATTGGAATACCTTATTAGACAGCAGAACACCCTCCTTCTCTGTCATATCCAATGAATCTGGAAAGCCACTTCGATGTTACCTCCTTCCCCTACTTGGGATATTTACAACGTCTCTCTACTCTCTGACATCTAACAAAAGCCATGCTCCCACTGCAGTCCTCTGCTATTTAATTAAAGACAATCAGCTGGGAGACACAACCCCCCAGAAAATCAGCCTTTATTAATTTTGCTGCCCTCAGAGTTAACTTGTTTGTTTTCTGCCATATCCATTAAGACAGCAACAATTAATGTCTCACAGCCAAGTGGATTATGTGGCTTTAATGCTGAAGATGGGAAAAGAAAAAGTACTGGAGCACTGTCATCCTGGGATGGAGTGATGGCAGGATAAAGTGTTGTGCATATAACAGGCCCAAGATGTGTCTGAGCCAACTGTTCATTAGTGTGAATAGTAGTCTGCTTGGGAGGAGGAATATGCAGATCCCTTTCCCTTCCTCACAGGTAACTTCCTCAGTGTGGTGGTGCAGTTAATAGAATGATAGAATGTTGTGGTATGTTATAGAATGATAGAATCATTTCAGTTGGAAAAGACCTTTCAGATCACTGAGTCCAACCACTGACCCAACACTGCCAAGTTCACCACTGAACCGTGTCCCTCAGCACCACATCTACACATCTTTAAAATACCTCCAGGGATTGGAGTTACAACTCCAGCTCAGGCACTAATAAACAAGAAGGTAGAACTTTTCACGTCCCCATGCCAAAAAAGGGCATCAAATGGAGATGGGAAATCCAGCTCTAGGAAAACTTAAATTCATCTTCCAGATCCAGTGGAGCCACAGATAGGATTCTGCAGCTGATGTAAAATACAACTCACTGCAGCCAGTCTTGACTTCCTGAACAAGAACACAACATATTTACAGCAAAATTAGTGTTAATTGGAAAACAGATTTAACTATGGCTGTACTGACAGTGTCATACATCCAGCAATAGCTCTCTGAACCAAGCCTGGGCTGTCCTAATTACAGGCTATGGATGGACCAAGCCATTATGGTGGGAGGTGCTTTCCCCAGCTGCCTGCCTTGCCTCTTGCCAGAGGTTAGCGCCAGGGAATCTCACACAGGAGATTTTTAACCCATTGCAGACAGAAGGAGCTGTATCAGCTTATGCAGCTCATTTTTGATAACCTGATGCCTTTTGTTGCAATGCTGAAATGCTCAGAGAGGAGACAGAAACCCTCTGCAAAGTGAGTGATGCCAGTTCTCAGATGCAGCTGAGAACTGGATAATGATCAGTGGCTTCTACTGGTAAAGCTATCTGCAGTTTACATCTGCCAGTAGACAAAACCTTTACGATCACACTCTTAAAAGTTTGCCACTCCAACTGCTATGACTGTCAATTATTATTTTTTTCCCCATTGCATGTACCTGGTCATTTTTTCACCATCAAATTTTAATTCACAGCCAGGCACCAGATGCTGTGATATGATCCTTCCCAGACGTAAAATCTCCGGAGGTTCCACGCCTACAAAATAAAAGCTACCCAGGAATATCCTATTTCATTTAATACTAATCTTGGAACTCTTTCATCTGGCCCTTGCAGTATAAAGCCTTGCCAGACAGTGCACATGGGTAGTTTCACTAGAAAGTGAGCTGCTATTTATAAACTGGGGAACACCAGCACAAGCACGCAGTCATCAATCGGGTGCTCCTGAGGAACGCTCAGAGATTGTTCTGTCCTCTCATGCCACAGTTCTATGATTGCCTTATTCCAGCTAACACAAATTGATTTGAAAGGCACTGCAGCAAGCTCATAATTCTCTGCTCAGATCTCTCTTGGCTACTACAGGAAGGGAAAGAAAAGGCAGATTGGTGACACACATATTTTTCTAATCAGAGCTTCCTCTATTCTTCACCTGCTACTAGTCAGTGCTTGCCAGAAACCTCTTTGTGTGAGCATTATGCAAGACTAGCTATTTTCTCCCAGTAGTCTCATGACTACTCATCTGCTTTAGAAAGCAGAAAAAGGAAAACCTCTCTACAACCTTTTTTTCCTACCATTCCAGGGCACAAAATACCAATATGGAAGATTGAGTGGGGATTTTCCACCATCCGCAATAGATGATTGCCTCTCAAGTACGGTGCAAGAACCAAAGTTGGAAAAATTGGAATCTGAGAAAAGAAAAAAAGGTGATCCATTCAGACCTGTAAGTCCGATGGCTAGCTAGGATAAAACAAATAGTGTAAATATTGCTTCTTTTCACCGTTAAAAGTAGCAACAACCACGAATCCCTGATTCCTGCAAACAGTATGGACTTGCAGTGACACCTACGGTCTGGTAAGAGTTCTGCCAGTTAAACCAGCTTCTTGCTTCACTTTCTCTCACCTGTATTAGTAAGTATCTTTGCTATTCAGACAAGACAGCAACAATTCCCAAATGTGGAGCATGAACACCCTCCCGGCCTCAGTGACTTACCTGTGGCGGGGCACACCCAAGTCCCTGCCCCACCGGAGGTTTGAATGGGGCGCGAAACTGTTCTGCTCCCCCCCTACCTCGGGCTCGGGGGGGTTTGGAATGTGAAAGGAGTAGGTGCCAAGTACCTTACCCCACCCCCGCAGGCTTGAACGGGGGAGAGCAAATCGCCCCAGCATATATAGATGGCAATGGGACTTCCAGTGAGTGGGACTGACTTCAGGGTGATGGGTAACAACCCTTTGTAGTCCAGTGAGGTATGATGAGTAAATGACTTGGCTGTGCCCCACCACATTACCTTCTGTTAATCAAAGATGTTTTGTGTTAACAAAAACAGGGAAACTGGACATGTGGGCAGTAACAGAGGCTTTAGCATCTCCCAGTCAGTTACCAAGTGTGTAATTTGGGTATCTTGCAGGACTGCATAAGCTTGTGTTAGCAGCTCTGGTGTGCTCTACCACCACTCACACCTCCTGCTTTAGATTTCTCTGCCAGCCTGACTGGAGACAACCTCTGCTTTTCACAAATACCAAATGAACCAGAGGGGCACATCTCGCCACCAACACACACACCAAAAAAAAAACCAAAAAAAAAAAAAAAGGCCTCTGGAGGCTTCTTTCAGAGCAGGGCAAGCAGTGTTTTTCAACTTTTGGCCCATGAGCTATGCATTTCTACTAAAACCTGCTCTCCAGCTGAAAATCCTGGGAAACACAGACCTGTGCTTATTCCTGTTTTCTAAAAAGCATCTGTTGGCTTTGGAGGGCAAGGGGCTGGGGCTTCTGCAAGTGACACCTCCCTGGGAGTCCTGGTGGACAAGTTCACCACGAGCTGGCAATGTGCCCTTGTGGCCAAGAAGGCCAAAGATATCTTGGGGGGGGGGCTTTAAGAAAAGTGCAGCCAGCAGGTCGAGAGAGGCTCTTCTCCCACTCTGCCCTAGCAAGCCCACGGCTAGTGTACTGTAGTGGTCTGGATGAAACATGATGAAAGCTTTCTTTCGTGTGAGGCTGCAGGAGCCCTGCAGCATGCTGCCCATAGAGGCTGGGGACTCTTCTTCTCTGGAGAGATTCCAAACCTGCCTGGACATTGTGATCCTGAGCAACCTGCTCGGGAGGTGATGATTAAGAGAAGTCCTGTCCAACTTCCCCCCCGCCCCGCCCCAGTCCGTGATTCTGACAGTTAGGCACAGCCCAACACTTCCAACAGCCATTCTCCGGCCAAGTGATACCACCCACAGGGCTGCCGGGAAACAAAAACACGCCGAAAAAGCCAAGCCACGCAACTCTCTTTACACGACAGAGGAGTGGTGCGGCCCCTTTAAGTGCCACCGCCGCCACGTGGGGGCCGGGCCCGGGCAGCCGCGCAGGCGCAGTGCGGAAGCGG